>VMDO01024375.1:13174-29957 GCA_007922755.1 Pedetes capensis
AGAAAGAATGAAATCTTATAATCTGTGGCAGCACGGATGGAGTCAGAAGACATTATGTGAACTGCAATAAGCCAGGAAGATAAAGGCAAATACCAAACATTCTCTCTTACGTGTAGAAGTTAAAAAAGTTGGTCTCGTATACATAGAGGGTAGAATAGTGGCTGGTCATTAGAGGCTAAGGAGGATGAGCAAAGAGGGTACAAAGAGAGGTTCACTAGGGTTATGGAAGTACAGTCAGATAAATGGAATAAGTTGTAATTTTCTAATGCCCAATAGGGTGATGACAGTTTTTATCAGTTTATTTTAATCTCAAAATAACTAGAAGAGAGAAATTTGAAAGTTCTCAACAAAAAGAAATGCTAATCACTCTAATTCAATCCTTATGCTTTTTACACTGTACCTCATAAGCATATACAATTATTATGTGTAAGTTAAAATTTGCAAAAAGAAAAAAATCAGAGCACTGTAGGTTGTTGACTCAGGAACAAAGTTCCTATCCTCTGTAGAAAGTTGGCTGATGGGAGAAGAAAGGAAGTTGTGAAGGTATTTACATTATTCAAATATACAGATACATATGGCAAGGAGGGGAAAAGACCAGTAGCAGAAGACAGGTCTCCATTGAAATATACTCATATTTATGAGCTTACAGAGTTGAAATGCACTGATTGCCAAGATAATGGGTTTATTTTAGAGATAAGGAGATGAGGCTTAGAGCTACTTGGAGATTCACAGAGATTGATACTGTTAGACCAGAGACAAATGTATTATGATCCTTGCTTCTCAAATTATTGTTTTTTCAAGCATCAGTAATATGAAAATGATTAAAGTAAACACATACATGTAGGCATTTATAAGTGCACAAGTTAGAAGATATTGTTGAATGTTTGAATTTTAGAATTATAAGAAATTTTATATGAGCACAGTAATTCATACTAAAGGTAGTTCATTCTGGCTTATACTCTTGAGAGTATTTCTATGCATTTTAGCACTTCCTTTATAAGATCCCAACTTCTGGAAACTATGATACCAATGACTGACACATAGGAAACATAATATACGCAATTAATATAATTTTGATTCCATGATTAGAAGTCTCTTCCCTGGGGGTAATTTTGAATACCATTTTAAGTAGCTATGCTTTTACTTCTCTATTTTTTTCTGCAACTGAAATTTGACTTTTCACTAATTGAGGCAGAAAGCAAGCACTAATGAAAATAAACAAAAACCCTCATTAAGAATCATCCTGAAATTGAGTTTCCCTTAATTTCAGAAGTACCTGACATCTAGGATATATTTTCTTGTCCCCTAACTAAAGGTAACATCGACTTGGTCCCTGGGTCATGGTCTCCACTTGTTCACTCCATTTAGTCAGCAACATAGTCGCTGGATGCTCTGCCTCAGTGATTTCTGAGAAAGCAGAAGAGAAAACAGCCAGGGTTTTATGTAAACTGGAACATGACACTGGATTATTATTTAGTCATATTTCTCCTTCATTCCACCTTACCCTATCCGCAGCAGCCAAGAGCTCATTTGGGTTTTTTACTGGGTAAAATAATAGAGAACTAGTTTTCCTCTGAAACATACTAATCATCCCCAGCCACAAGGAGGATGTTCCCAGACCAGAGAAGAAGGTTTTTAAATAATTCATCTGGAAAGAGTCTCAGAGAGTAATCTATTGGTTTTCAGAGACCAATGGGGCTAAGAAGGTGCAACTGGGAACCAGAGGAAAAAAGAGAAAAGATTTTAGTGTTTCAGAAATTTGTGGAAGCATGTGTTGCATGTGGCATATAAAAGGTGTTCAATAATTGCTTGAGGAATGAAGTAATGCTATGTGGAATAATGAAGTAATGCTAGAGGTCACAAAGTAGGGGAGGCAAAAAGAGAAGGAGTCAGTGTTTCAGTGCTAAGAATGAAGCTAACTGTCCTTAAGGGAATTCAAGATGGAAAGTTGAGGCCTATCTATTTAGTGACAAACTCAGGACCTATGTTCTTTTCCTTAAACCATGCTACAGCCAAGGTACTCCCAACTCCACTAACCTAGTTTACATGGTTCATGGAATTAAGCAACACTATATTTGATGCTACTCCCTTTATTTAATGGGCAAGGTCTGTGCGGACCATTGAGGACAGGGAATCAGCAGTACTTGTCCAGGGGTTCTGTCCTGGACCAGCATTTAAAGATCTAAGTCATGTCCTCTCTTTAGGCCTTCATTTTCTGATTTGTGAGAAGGGTAAGTCAGATCACATGAATTCTTGGGATCTTAAGGCCTTAACATTCTCGGCTGAATTGGCCATGGATGTTTACAGCAGAGTAGGGTGCCAGAAATTGGACCAAAAACTCTTTCATAAGCTTCACATCACTTAATTATTATATCATCTATATGAATTATGTATTATCACCACTCCTTCCCTTTAAAATAGGAAACCCAGAGCATATAATGGCTTAGAATATGCTCAAGGTCACATAGCTAGTAGATGGTAAAGCTGGGAACCTAACTCAGAGCATACTTATTGTCGCAAATTTTATAGACAGATTAATGGGAAGCAGCCTCGGTCTCATCCTGAAAACAACAATAAAAGGATGATCAGTTTAGATTGCATCCTGGTTCTTAAAATAGAACTGTGACATGAATTGTCATGAAATGATTATTTTCTCCCTTGTGCCTGATATAAATAAGTGGAAACTGCAGTGAAAACCTGAGAAAAATCTCCAGAAGGTTTTGAATTCATTGTTGGGTACATAATATAATGGTACTAAAACTCCATTAACCTCCGTTCTTGCTTCAATCAACAAAACTTTATTAAGACATCAAATGTGGACTGAATGTTGAATGTGGACCTCTAGTTAGTTTATCTTAAAATCTGTGAAGTATGTTCAGGGAACAATACATGCAGTTAGTGCCCATGAAAACAAAAATAGGTAAATGATTTTAAAATGCCTAATGTGAGGTTGAGAGATATAAAACTATACATTCTTTTCCAAAAATTTAGCTTTGGAATTCATATCTGTCTGTACAGATATATTTTTCAACATGTCTCCCTGCATTTACATGTGTGCATACACACACAAACATGCACATCAGAATTTATATACAGTTGTCTCTTGGTATCCACAGGACATTGTTCCCAGGATCTCCTTTGATACCAAAATCTACAGATGCTCATATTCCTTATATAAAATGGTATAGTATTTGCAGGTAATTTATACACATCCTCTTGAACACTTTAAATTGTCTCTACATTACTTATAATATCTCTGTTCTGTTCTCTGTTAGGTGCTGTTGAGTCGGTATCCGACTCATAGCGACCCTCATAGGGTTTTCAATGGCAGACTGTTTCGCGATTGCCTTGGGAGTGGATTGCCAGGTCCCTCTCCCATTTTTGCGGTGCTGGGAATTGAACTCGGGACCTCAGAGACTGTAGCGCAGTGCTCTACCAACTGTGCTAAATCCCAGCCCCCCACGTATAATAGCTAATACAATTAAAGCCTATGTAAATGGTGTTATACTATATTATTTAGGAAAACAAAACAAGAAAAAAGTCTTTAAGTGTTTAGAACATGTTATACTTTGAACCTGTACATGTCTGTACTGTAGAGGCTGTACTGTAGAGGCTTGCATGTTGCTGTGATGCTGAAAGCTATGCTACATGTATTACAGATATCAGCAGAATCACCCATGCTGGACAAGTTTTAGCTGAGCTTTCAGACTAAAACAGACTGGACAGCAGGACCTGGAAGCACACTCCCACAAAAATTAGCCATTAAAAATCCTATGAATGCCAGGCATGGTCGCGCACGCCTGTAATCCCAGCGGGAGGCGGAGGCGGGAGGATCACAAGTTTGAGACCAGAGGCAGTCTGCGTAATTTAGCGAGACCCTGTCTCAAAAAGTGAAAAAATGGACTGAGGTGCAGCTCTGTGGTCCAGCACTTGCAGAGCATGCAGGCGCGAGGCCCTGGGTTCAACCCCATTGAAAAAAAAATCCTATTAATAACAAAGAAACACTTCCAGATATGGTACCAGAAAATGAACCCCTCAGGTTGGAGCTCACTGGGGAAGAGTTGCTTCATTAAAGTCTACCTTAATGATGGGAATGGAATAGCAGCACTGGACATGCTCACATAATTATGCCAAGAGATTTGGAAAATAGCTACATGGCCAACTGACAGAAAGAGATCATATTTGTATCTATCCCCCAAATAGGGGATCCAACCAAATGTGGAAATCATTGAACAATATCATCAATATCGCATGCAAGCAAAATTTTGCTATAGATCATTCAAAAGTGACTGCAGCAGTATACAGAGAGGGAAGTGCCTGAAAATCAAGTCAGATTAAGAAGAGGTCATGGAACCAGGAAAATCATTGCTGATGTCAGATGTATATTAGCCAAAAGCAGAGAATACCAGAAAGATGCCCATCTATGTTTTATGGACTATGGAAAGGCATTTGACTGTGTGGATCATAACAAATTACAGATAACACTGCAAAGAATGGGAATATCAGAACACTTAATTGTACTCTTGAGGAATATGTACATGGACCAGGGGCAGTCATTCAAACGAAGCAGGGAAACACTGCTTGGTTTAAAATTGAGAAAAGTGTATGTCATGGCTATATCTTTTTACCATATCTCTTCAATTTCTATGCTGAGCAAATATTCCAAGAAGCTGGACTTTATGAAGAATAATAAGGT
The DNA here is from genome assembly GCA_007922755.1 of Pedetes capensis. Lineage (NCBI taxonomy): Eukaryota > Metazoa > Chordata > Mammalia > Rodentia > Pedetidae > Pedetes > Pedetes capensis. The sequence goes on from VMDO01024375.1 coordinate 17,871, forward strand.
GGCATCAGGATTAGAGGAATACTCTACCTCTCAGAAATTAACAACCTATGTTATACAGATGATACAACTCTCCTTGCTGAAGGTGAAGAAGGTTTGAAACATTTAATAATTAAGATAAAAAAACATAGCCTTCAGTATTAATTGTGAATCTATATTAACAAAACAAAAATCCTTACAAATGGGTCTGTATGTGACTTCACAGTAAATGGAGAAAAGATTGAGGTCATTCACAATTTTGCTTTACTTAGTTCTACAGTTAATACTGATGGAAGCAGCAGTCAAGAAAGCAAAAGACACATTGTTTTGGGAAAAGCTGTGGCAAAAGATCTCTTTAAAGTATTGAAAAGTAAAGATGTCACATTGAAAATGAAGGTGCGCCTGACTCATGCCGTGGTATTTTCAGTAGTATCATATGGGTTGTGAAAACTAGACATTGAATAAGGGGGACAGGAGAAGAATTGATGCTTTTGAATTATGGTGCTAGAAATGAACACTGAATATACCATGGACTGCCCAAATAACCAACAGATCTGTCCTAGAAAAAGTGACACCAGAATGGATTGCTACACTGTATCTTATGTTTTTTGGACATGTAGTCAGGGAGGACCAATCCCTGGAGAAGGCCATCATGTTTGGGAGAGATCCAGGTCAATAAAACAAAAAGTAAGACCCTCAACTAAATGGATTGGCACAGTGTCTGCAACAATTGCTTTAACATAAAAAAGATCACGATCCTCGCACAGAATTGAGGAGTGTTTCATTCTGCTGTACAAAGGGTCACTCAATAGTTTGAATAAGAAATGTCCCCTATAGGCTTCTGTGTTGAATGCTTGGTCTCCAGCTGGTAGTACTATATTGGGAGATTGTGGAAACTTTAGGAGGTGGCACCTAGCTGGAGGAAGTAGGTCACTGGGGGCAGATCTTCAGAGGCATTTTGCCCCTGGATGATTCCTATTGATCTCTCTGGCCCCTGGCCCACCATAATGCAAACTAAAATGCACTGCCATGCTCTCCCTGCCATGATGGACAGAACCCTCTGAAATCATGAGCCATAAATAAGCACTCTTTTCAGTTGTTTCTGTCAGGTATTTTGTCACACTGATGAGAAAAGTAATGAATACAGTACTTACTTATTTTTTTCAAGTATTTCTGATCCATAGTTGGTTGAATCCACATATGCACCATCTTCCAATATTGAGGGCCAACTATGTGTGTGTACACTTTAGAATATATGAGCAAGAATGTATATATGTGTATATACATGCATAAATGTACACATATGAACATATTTTCATCTATTTTTAAGATCAAAAAAATTTAAAGATTGGATATAAGGTATTCTTCCAATCATTATTTTAAAAAATGACAAAGATATTAAAAATTATTGTGAAGAAGACTGAGAAATTATGAAAAATGCCACAAAGTAGGTGATAATAGGCAATGAATGTGAATTTCCTTCCTCATACTCTTGCCACATTTGGGTGGGAAGAAAGCCTATAATCTAGGCAGATGTTTTGTGAACGAAAAGACAAGGACTGCCCATAAGTAATAAAGATTCTGAATGTTGCTCATAGTAAAACATCGACAAGAACTCAGTGGGACATTTAGCAGATTGTTGTTGTTGTTGTTAGGTGCCGTCGAGTCGGTATCCGACTCATAGCGACCCTCATAGGGTTTTCAATGGCTGAGTGCTTCGGGATTGCCTTGGGAGTGGATTGCCAGGCCCTTCTCCCATTTTTGCAGTGCTGGGAATTGAACTCGGGGCCTCAGAGACTGCAGCACAGCGCTCTACCCACTGAGCTAAATCCCAGCCCTTAGCAGATTAACAGAAATAAAATAATACAAAGAGATGACAAGCAGGCAATTTGTTAGGGATTACCCTCAGGATTTTAGGAAGGAAGAAATGAAAATTAGTATTTCCCCACAATAAGAGTTTGTGGGGCAGCATAATTTAACAATTAAGAACATAGGCTAAAGCTCCAGATTGAGTTGGTTTGACTTTAAGCTCTACCACATATTTGTTGTGTGACATTGAACAAATTGTTTTACTTTCCTATGCTCCACTGTAAAGTAGAAATAATACTAGTAGAAATTAAAAAGTGTGGCTTTGAGGTTTGCATGAGTTAATACATGATAACTGCTTAGAATAATGCCTGGGACACAAGCACTATGCAACACTTTCAGCTTGTGTGTGTGTGGTGGTGGTGGTGGTGTGTGTGTGTGTGCACACGTGTACTGGCATAATATATTACATATGGTTATCATTTCAGAATGAGTGGTAGTTTTTTCTGAATAAATGATTTTTTTCATAAAGCCTGTGGACTCGTTGGTATTTCTAAACATAAGGACGTGAGCTATACAGACCATATCTGAATAAAGAAGAAAAGATATTATGACCAGATTTGGCAAGAAGAACAGTATCCTCTCTCTTTTTTTTTTTTCCTATTCTTTTTTTATTGGAAATTTTTAATGTACAACTTAATGGCTATCATTCTGACATGTATTTCATAGTGACATTTCCATATACGCATTTCATTGTACATTGCTCACATAACCTCCCCTTTACCCTCTCATGACCCTGTTCCCCTTTCCCCACCCACCCCACCAATGATCTCCTTTCTGCTTGTCTTTGTGTGTGTGTGTGTATATGTGTGTGTGTGTGTGTGTGTGTGTGTGTGTGCGCATCCTGATTTTGATTTAAGTCTAAACTTTTTCTATAGTGAGTACCATCTCTTAAAGTGGAATTTCACAGCACATGAAACTGAGGCTTGTTTAAAATGAAGACTTTCAGTTTCCTGCTTAAGAGTACTTATGCTTTGTTGTTCAAATGTGGACATTGTTGAAGTGAAAGTATTGCTATAAATAATCATGTCAAGCTAACCAGCATGTCCTAGACAAAAGATTACATAGGACTCTCATATCTGTAATACTTTGGGCATTAAATCCTAGAAATTTGCATTTCTATTAAGCTTCCAAGTGTATTCTTTTGCAGTGTAAAGTTAGAGGACTGTCTTGAATTGTGTTGTTTTAACATGACTTCATTAATTCAGACTCTGTGAACTTTGTCATCTCTCTATTTCCTGAGGATATTTCTTTGTAGTAGGGAAAAAAGAAAAAAGAGACTATTCATGAAACATCTACTCCTCCTCCCTTTGGTATGACACTGGGTGCTATAATCTATAAACTAGTTTATAAACATTTGCTCTTGAAATGGAGCGAAGCCCCGTGATCATGGTAAAATCACATTCCCTTAGCAATGAATCCAGCAATTTTCCACTATAAGGTATGAAACTGATTTTGTGGAGGAAGGAGGTAGTGATTACCTACCTACCCTTAACAGGACAATGACAACAATGACAAGGGTTTAACTTCTCTTGTTCTCATTTCTGCTCACAGCATTTACCACCAGAAGTACAAGCCTCCCAGTCACCCATCAGTGTGTGGACTGAACTCACAGAGCTCTATATGACCCTCATCTAACCTACACTCCTGCCTCTTTTTAGCTCTCTCCAAAGCCCTTCACCATGTTTCCATGCTGGGCTAACCAAAGTATGAACATGACTGAGATCATAGATGCCACTGAGGTCCTTGAAAGAGAGGGTTTATTATCTTATCAAATGTTCCATAGGCCCTCCTGAAATCTGGCTGAGTGGTACAGTAGAGTTCCTTCAACTGCCTTACCATTGCTGTTTCCACCTCCTTCAATATTGTTATGGTTTGGAAGTAAATTGTCCCCCAAACCTCATGTTATTTGGCCCCCAGCTGGTGGTTCTGTCCTGGGAGGTTGTGTAACTTTGGGAGATAGGCCTTTGGTAGAAGTAGCTCTCTGGGGCTGGACCTTTGGAGGTTTTACTCCCTAGATCTGGGCTTGTTTCTCTTTCTCTCTGATGCTAGTCTGCCATATTGTGAGGTCATCTACATGGGCTGTGGCACCACTGTCACCATGACTGCCCTGCCAGCATTATGGACTGATCCTTATAACCATGAGCTCCAATACATCTCTTCCCCTATAAGTTTGTTTGGTTTTGTTTTTCTGCTACAGTGATAACAGCTATCTAATACAGATATTTCTTGTTGTTGGTAGCTGCCTCATAGCGACCCTACATACAACAGGTGAAACACTATTGTTAGTGTTTCTCTGCTATGCATAGGGTTCTCAATGGCTGATTGTTTTTTGGAAGAGGGTTGCCAGGTCCTTCTCCCTACCCTGCAGCACCTGGTATTCCCAGTCAGTCTCCCATCCAAGGACTAAGCAGGCCTGATCCTGCTTACCTTCTGAGATCTGATAGGATTGGAAGACACCGTGGTACAGTTGCACACTACAGGTATTTCTAGGACCTGGGAAACCTGCTATCAAAGCATATCATATCATGTACTATTACATTTTTGTTTGAATCAGCTGCTGGACTCCTGGTTGTCCAGTCTTCTCTTAAAAATATTTAGCAACTACTCTTTGTCTTTAAATTGTTGTTGTTGTTTTTAGGTGCTATCGAGTCAGTATCCAACTCATAACAACCCTACGTACAACAGGAGAAACTCTATTGTCGGTGATTCTCTGCTGTTCATAGGGTTTTCAATGGCAGGTTGACTTTTGGGAGTGCGTTGCCAGGTCTGTCTCCCAAGCCTACAGCACCTGGTGTTCCTAGGCAGTCTCCCATCCAAGTACTAACCAGGCCCAATGCTGCTTAGCTTCCGAGATCTGAGGGGATCGGATGCCACAGAGCTAGACTTCAGTTATTGCTATATGCACCAACAAGGTAGATAATTCAGCAGCTTATGCTATCAATTTGTAATTCTTTTTATTTGAAGTTTTCATAGATTGAATATAAAATGTTCCCCAACAGTCACATGTTTTAACATTTGGTCCCCAGATGGTGGCTCTGTCTATAGAGGCTGTGGAAACTTTGGGAAGCAGAGCAAGCTCTGCGGAAGTGATTCCCTAACAGTGGGCCTTTGGAGGTTTTTATCTCCAACCCAAGGCCCAAGTCACTCTCAGCCTACAGCGCCTCAATGCTATGAGGTTGTCTGCTTGAACCTGGCTGCCTGACCTACCACCAGGCCTTGCTGCATCTTCTGTAAGACTCCAATAAACCTTTTCCTCCATAAGTTTGTTTGGGTTGGTTTTTCTGCTACAGGGATGACAGCTGACTAATATAGCAGTGATCTTTTTCTAAATCTCAGTCAACTACTCTCATGGGATTTACTATACCACCCCCCAAAATCATGGTTTCAATCAATCCTATCTCTGTTCTCACTTCCTATTCTCTAAAGACATTCATTCTAGTTCTTCACCTGTTCTAATAATTTGGCCCTAGTGAAACTGTCAATCCATGTGTAACCTATTTTCACTTTCTCTCCTTCCTCTGTTCCTGTTTTCACATTCTTTTTCTTTAACCTGGCTTAGATGCCATGATTCATTGCTATAAGCAATTCCTTGAAAATATCATCAATTCACATTTGGTTTTCTTCCAATATGTTAAAACTAACTGTATTAGATAAAACATAGACTTTGTCTCCACTTCTGATGTGAATAGCTTAAATAGGTGGCAAATCTCATTAAACTCTGATAACAGGATATACTATAAATTTTATCCTTACATTTAAAGTGGGACTACAGCATTTCTAGCAAGTCTATGGCATTTCCAAGTAAGATTATTCTTTTATGCCTCAAGAGGACTGTTTCACACCTTTTCCACCCTTCAAAAATAAGACCTAAGTCTTTTCATTATTGATTGATGACCTCAATATTTATTTAACTGAAGAAAAAGAAACATTCAGAATGGAATGACCCTCACTTTTCTCCCCTCAAATCTACAACCTGCCTGAATTTGGATCAATAAATGGTGACTTTCCTCCTGGAAAATTGATGAACTGTCACTACTCAATTTGAAACTCTCTCCTGCACTTGTGTACGGGGGGCCTTTCCTTTACCGTAATTATGAATTTCACCCTGCACCTTTTTTCCTCCTCCACCATCAACTTTCATCTCTATAGTAGATTTATATCAGAATATTAACATGTAGAATATTTTCCATTATATAAAAGTAAAAATTTTCCTTGACTCAATGTTTGCCATCTAGCTTCTGCTCCATCCCCATTTTTTTACTACTTTTTAAAAAAACAAATCACCTTGAAAAAGTATTTCTATTGGCTGTCTATACTGTATTGTTTGATACTTTCTTCCAATCCATTCCAATAAATATTTTGTCCCTCTCAATTTAGGGAGAACCACTTTTGTCAAATTATGAATTATTTCCACTGCATCCAATTCAATGGTCAAATCTAGGGGCCTGTCATGTTCTACCTCTCAGCAACATTGGACAGAAGAGAAATACTATTTTTATATGGCTCCCAAGATTCCAGATTCCCCCAGTTTAACTTCTTATTTCAGAAACAGCTCCTTCCTGGTTTGCTTTGTGAGAAACTCTTTCTGACCCCTAAATTTTAGAAAACTCCAAAACTCAAACTTCATTTATTTCCTCATCTCTTGTTACTCTCTACTCTCCTCATATAATTTTTTTTTCAGATTCATGACTTTAAAACTAATTATATTCATACTAAAATTTATATGCATTTATGTAGTGATGAAATGATATAACTTGCTTGGTTTACCCCTAAATAATATGAAAGTGGCACCTAATAACAACAACAAAGCTCAATAATCAGGAATGTGGGTTCTTCATGTTATCTCGTCTCACATTTTTTTGAGATTACCTATAGTAATATCGGGGCTGGGATTTAGCTCAGTGGGTAGAGCGCTGCGCTGCAGTCTCTGAGGTCCCGAGTTCAATTCCCAGCACCACAAAAATGGGAGAAGGGCCTGGCAATCCACTCCCAAGGCAATCCCGAAGCACTCAGCCATTGAAAACCCTCTGAGGGTCACTATGAGTCGGATACCTACTCGATGGCACCTGACAACAACAACATAGTAATATACTTCTTAAAAACTACTGTCTCAACTTTTCTTCCTAATTCCAATTATTTTCAAATTCTAAACATATTCAATTTCTTGGTCAACATTTCCTCCTGGGTTTCTTTTTTGTTTGCTTGCTTTATGTTTGTTTGTTTTGTTCTAGCTAGGCTCTCCTTTTGCAGCCCAGGCTGGCCTAGAACTAGAGATATTCCTGCCTCTGCACCCTAGCTACTAGGATTTCAAGGGTGTACTGACACACCTGAATTCTCTATGGATTTCTAAGAGTCATTAGAATTAACATTCCCCAAAATAGGAAGAACTCTTAATATTTCTTTGCCTTTAAATGATTGTTCCTTGTGTCTCCCCTCTTAGTAATGGCATTGCTACACACAACTGGCTTAGTCCCAATAATAAGCTCTAACATTGATTCCTTATTCTCTCACAACTATAGCCTGTGTATCAACAACCCTTGCTGATTTTCATTTCACAACATGGAATTTGATCACTTCTCTCCACCTTCAGAGCTATTATCCTGACTCTAGAGCTATTGCCATTGTTTTTCACCTAAATTACTTTAGGGACCCACCTACACATTCTGTTTTGTCCATTCTTTCCCCAGATTGTCTGTACTCACATGGCATTATAGCGATTTTTTAAGTCAGTCTATGACATTCTCTTGAATTACTCCTTTAATGGTGCTATTTATGTCCCCCTTAAACCTATATCCCACCCCCTCTAGTAGTTAGAGGTTGAACCCAAGGCCTCCCACATACTTTTGCAAGTGTTCTAAATTTGGGCTGTACTACCAACCTTTTTAATTTTTTTTTAATTTTGAGTCAGGATCAAACTCTTGATCCTCCTGCCTCCACCTCTTGAATTGCTGGGATTATAGGTGTGCACTACCACATCTGGCTATAGATTTCTTTCTTTTTAAAAACAGCCAGAGTCCATATAATAAATATTTGGATCCTGTGTGATATCTTCTGCTCACCTCTCTACACGCATTGGCTAGAAATGTTCCTCTTGCTCAGTCATCCTTGCAAAAATGGGCTCCTAGTATCCTCAAATGGGCTGGGATTAAGCTCAGTTGGTAGAGAACAGCTTGCAGTCTCTGAGGTCCCAAATTCAATTCCCAGCTCCACAAAAATAGGAGAAAGACTTGGCAGTCCACTCCCGAGGCAATCCTGAAACAATCAGCCATTGAAAACCCTATGAGGGTCACTATGAGTTGGACATGACAGCAGCAGCAGCAGTATCCTCAAATATGTGAGGCTCATTCTCAACTCAAGGTATTCTCTGGTGGCTTTTTTCTTATCTAGAACGTATTCTGGTTGTTTTCTCTACCTATGTGTCAGCTTATAAAGAGGACTTATCTAACAAGCCAATCTTCAGTCAGAATCCTTTCCCCTTTTATGTTTCATCCTACCACTGATTATTACCTAATATCACAGTCTATCCATATTACTTGTTAATTTTCTTTTATTTCCCCAACCATGTCATGAATCTCACGAAGGCCAGGGTTTTCTCTTATATCTCCAGAGCCTAGGACCTGATAGATGTGAATAGGCAAAAAACACATAGAAGAAATAAATGAATGCAGGGCTCTGCTATGTGTTTATACATAAAAGGGATATATATGTGTGTGTGTGTGTGTGTGTGTGTGTGTGTGTGTGTGTGTGTGTGTAGGTACGAATCTGCTCCTGTGTGAAAACAAGCTTTCTCTGGGCAACTTTCCTACTGTTTTAAGACCATTTAGTTCAATAGATACTAAATATGTCCACAGATACATCCAGCACCTGTGTGATGTCCACAGCTGCACACTGAGCAGGGAGTCCTGCAGGGGAAGTCTGCCACCCTGACATCAGTCTCATAAGATCTCGGAAACCAGGCAGGGTGGGGCCTGGTTTGTCCTTGGATGGGAGACTGCCTGGGAACACCAGGTACTGTAGGCTTGGGAGAAGCACTCAGCAGCCCACTCCCTAAATAACCAGCCATTGAAAACCCTGTAAATAGCAGAGCAGTAAGGACATAGTGCTGGGCATGGCACCGTGTTGGGAAGTGTTTTGTTCTATTGTATATAGGGTTGGTATGAGTCAGACATGACTCAAGGGCACCTAACAACAACAAAGGAACAATGTTAAGGAACTAACTTCCTACTACAATGTCAGAATCCAGTGAATTTATCTGCAAATCTTTTTTTCTCACTTTCTTTTTTTTTCATTCCCACCTGCCTGAATTGTACATGTGTGTATTTGATATACCAATAGAGTAGTTTATGGAGTCTAACCATCTGTGCCTATTTCTTCCTCAAATGCATAAAACCATAATCCATATACATAAATTCATAATCCATGTGCACTTCTTATACCTCTGTTTAGGTACTGAATTTTCCAATGCAATTAAACTATGAGCTAAAGAGATGATTGCAATTTTAGACTGTATCATAAATACTCAGGCTCTTATAACTTTACACCTGGTGAGGAATTGGGACTGATTTGTATTATGAAACACCTTAGAAGAAAGCTAGATAATAGCTGAAAGCCAGAAATCTTTCTCCCTTAATTTTCCAAAATCTCACCTGCCCAAAATCAGCAAAATGGAAGAGGTTGATATATTTATAAATGAACCTTGGTCGCCGAACTTGCTATTAAAACAAACAAACACCTGAAGAGATTTATAAATACTTATAGCTCTTGTTACATGACTTCCTATTTGGATTTTCATTATCCACATTCAGGAGCTGAATACATTTGGTTAGTGAAAAAATACTTGCACTATAAAACTATGGCTTTGTCACCTTTTAAAATGAGTTTATAAGGGAGTAAAGAAGTAAGAACTATTTGATTTTCATAGGAGATGTAGTGAGTAGTAAGTGAAAAGTTCTATAGAGAATGAGCAGAGTCATTTAGGGTTTTGGGTAGTTTGTTATGAACATTACACACAAACACGTCTGATCATTCAGTCATTGAAGTCACTGCTTAGGTCAGAGAGTAACATATTCTCACTCTCAAGGACTGTATTAGAGCCCCTCCAAAAGTGAGCTGAAATTGATTGGGTCAGTTTAACAGAAAAGAGCACTGAGTAGTAACTGCGAGAGCAATTAAAACCTCTAAAATGGCCACAGGGTTCCTTTATTCCTAAGACTTCGCTGCCAAACAGTAGTGTTTTGTTTTGTTTTGTTTTGTTTTGTTATGACTGGGGTTGAACACAGGGCCACGTGCACACTTTGGAAGTTCTGTACCGCCGGGCTGGACCAACAGCCCTTTTTTTTTTTTTTTTTCAATTTATGTGAGACAAGGCAAAGCCCTACTAAGTTATACAGGCTGCCTCTGTACTCAAACTTGTGATTATCTTGCCTCTGCCTGCTAAATCACTGGAGTTAGAGGCATGTACCACTGTGTCCAGCCAGTCTTAGTACTCATTTTAAACTAGACGGCAAGATGAATAGAAAAGACCTTCGGACTGGAAGCTATGACTTTTTTAATATAGGGCTTACTACATTGTCTTTTACAGACCAACCATTCAAATACTTATTGAGTGACAGTGACTTGATTTATAAAGGATTGTTTTGAATTCTTTTGTATACCATGAGATAGAGAAACCCACATTTAAGGCAAAAGCAAAACTCAATGAACTTTAGCTTAGAAGGGAACTTGTACCTGGGAAGCAGAAAAATATTAGAAACTCAGAACTATGAGGCTTTTAGGTTATAAAAGAAACTGTTTCTCAAAGGCTCAGAAATCACAAGTCGGCCAGAAATTCCCAGGGTTGGAATCTGTCAAGGGCCCACATAGGTCTTTCAGATAGTTGGCTAGTGAGAAGGAAGGTATAAAAATCTTGGTAGTCCAGTAGGCCAATTTACTGTAAGGTGGCTGAGTATGCAGATACAGAGATGAGCACCCCACAACAGAAGGGGAGAATGACCTTTAAACACCTTGGAGTGGGCACATTTGTTGCAGGTATTTTTTATTGTTTGGTATTGTATACAGTGAAATGTACAGACTGTAAGTGAATGATTTGATGAGATTTCATGAATGTAGACCCTTGTGTAACCCATACCCCATCAAACTGTAGAACAGCTCCATCTCAAAATCTTTCCTCATGCCCATTCTCAGCCCATCCCACTGCTAACCAGGGATGATCTCTGCATCTCCAAATGTTTGTCTTCCCATTCTAGAACCTCATTTAAGTGGAGGATATGACATGTACATTTCGAGGCCTAAATTATTTTGCTCAATGTTTTTGAGATTTCACTTGAATATTTCTTTTCGTTGCTGAGTAGTTTTCCATGCTATGAACACACCAAAAATTATTTACTCATTCTTTTACCTGCGGACAGTGGACTATTTTTTTTTCCAATTTAGAGCTATTATGAATAAAGTTGCTATGCATATTCTTCATCAATATATTTTCATTTCTATGAAATGGGATTTCCAAGACATAAGGCTACATATGGCCTCTAAAATTATAGTACTATTTACATTCCCACCTACAGCAACTGAGAATTCTGCTAGCTGCACATTCTTAATGTTTAACATTATTTCTATTCTGGTAGGTATTCTGAAATGGTATCTCATGAGTATAATTTAATTTTTCCCAATGATAAATGATGACAATTACTTTCTTAGAAACTTATTAAGCATTGTATGTCTTTTTTTGTGAAGCACTATTCAAGTATTTTCCCATTTCATTTAGTTGTTTTCCATTTCATTTAGTAGTTTCATTTAGTTGTTTCCCTCTGTATTATTCCATTGCCAGAATATCTTAAATAATTTGTATAGTAGTCCTTTGTTTATATATATACCTGTGTATATATATACATATATATGTGTATATATATGTATATGTGTATATATATGTATGTGTGTGTGTGTGTGTGTGTATACATACATATATATATATGCCTGCAGCTGTAGCCCTGTAGCATCAGATCCCATGAGATCTCGGAAGCTAAGCAGGGTCGGGCCTGGTTAGTACCTGGATGGGAGACCGCCTGGGAACACCAGGTGCTGCAGGCTTGGGAGAAGGACCTGGCAACCCCCTCCCAAAAGTCACTCTGCCATTGAAAACCCTATGAACAGCAGAGAAGCACTGATAATAGTGTTTCCCCTGTTGTACAGAGGGTCGCTATGAGTCGGATACCGACTCGACGGCACCTAACAACAACAACAACA
>VMDO01024376.1:0-29860 GCA_007922755.1 Pedetes capensis
CAACACATTCCCAAAAAACAGTCAGCCATTGAACACCCTATGAGTACCAGAGAGGCACTAATACTGTTTCACCTGTTGTAGGTAGGGTCACTATGAGTCAGATACAGACTTGACAGCATCTAACAATAATGGATATAAAAGTTATCTTTATAAGTAGAAATATTTTTTGAGTCAAAAGAGATTTTCTTGAAGGTGAATATAATGAGCAAACTACAGATGAAATTGATGAGTATCTGAACACAAAATGGCTCATGACTGCATACCACATAAATCTTAGCTAATTATGAGATAAACTCAAAAGTTTTTACAAAGCATAGAATAAAAGTCACATCCAGATCACCTTGGATGAAGATGCTTTTTAGAAAGCCATTCTTATTGATTTAATCCACAAGTTTAAGAAACAGTTACAGTGAATATCTATAAGGGTAAGTTAACTGTTAGAATGCATTTGAGAACTGCAGAAGATTAAACTGCCATTTTAACTTGCTTTGAGTTGCTATCAAAGTTCTAGAAAATGCATTGTTATTTTGCATATGCACATCGCTCTCTTCTCTTGAGAATGTGGTGTCATTTGTCCACACGGACTAAATTAGTGTTGACTCCTCTATTACCTCTGGAAAATGCATCTTTAAGTGGAGCCTATTTACAGAAAACCCTCCAATTCAAAGTCATAAAATTTAAAAAAATAGGCTACAGAAATGCTAAAATGACAGTATCTGGTGAACAGTTTCCAAAGTAATATATTTCATTTTCTTTTCCTAGAGAGAGTCTGGGCTTTTCACTGTTGATTCATCTCAGAAGTTCATTAGAAACAAGAAACAATTTATTCCAATAAGAATTTATACAAGGTATTTACTAGAATGAAAATTTTGCAAGAAATGAGATGTGACATAAGGAGACTGTTATTTGAATATTAGTGCTCCCAAAAAATTGAGGATCCTGATTATAATTTGCTATAGTGATATGGATTAAGTTTAAAAACAATATGCATTAGAAATATCTGGGGGAAAATCATGCCTATTTCTTCATTGTGGACCAATTAAATCTTAATCAATAGAGGGAGCTCAGGCATCAGATTTTTAAGCAATTCCTTGGTGATTCTATGAAGAAGCCAATTTTGAGGATAGTATGAAGCCATCAGCTATTAAAATGTCAATATCTACAACATAGTTAATGCAGAGTATGTTCATATACTCTTAGAAGTTAGCAAAACACAAGCTACTGTTTTGCCTTTTCCATTTCACTTTTCTCTTTGTTTCTTCTTTTATAAATTCTAACATTAAAGCACTCCCTTGGAATTTTTAGTTTTTAGCAATTACCCATGTGTCTGTCAGTTTGCCATACAGTGGAGGCATGTGTGGCTGTGATGCTAAAAACTCTGCCACCAGTATTACAGATACCAGCAGAATCACCCAAGGTGAGCAAGTTTCAGCTGAGCATACAGAGTAAGACAGCCTAGGGAGAAGGACATAACAACCCACTCCCACAACAATTAGCCATAGAAAACTCTAGGAATAGCAGAGAAACATTGTTAGATATAGTGCCAGAAAATGAGCTGCCCAGGTTGGAAGGCACTCAAAAGATGACTAGGTAGGTCTTGCCGCCTCCAAGTTGAGTCAATCTTAATGAGGGGAAAGGAATAAAGCTGCAGGGACCTCCACTGCTAATATGGCAAGACTGAAAATGAGAGAGAATAACTATAAACATGCTTTAATAATTGGAACATGGATGTATGCAGTATGAATCTCGGAAAATTAAATAACATCAAAAAGGAAATGAAGCACATAAACATTGACATTCTGGGCATCAATGAGCTAAAATGGACTGGTATGGGCCATTTTGAATTAGATAATCTTATGGTCTACTATGTCAAGAATGATAGATTAAAGAGAAATGGAGTTGCATTCATCATCAAAAAGATATCTCAAGATCTGTCTCGAGTACAATGTTGTCAGTGATAGAATAATATCCATATGCCTACAAGGAAGGCCAGGTAATACGACTATTATTTAGATTTGTTCACCACTGTCAATGCCAGAAGTGAAGAAGTGGAAGATTTTTACCAGCTTCTGCAGTCAGAAATTGATCCAACCTGCCATCAGAATACATTGACAATTACTGGTGATTGGAATGGAAAGTTGGAAACAAAGAAGAAGGCTAAGTAATACTAAAATATGGGCTTGGTGAAAGAAAGGACTAATGGTCTTCTCATTGCAAATACATTTTTTCACCAAAATAAACAGTGAGTATCCACATGGAAATCACCAGAAGAGATATACAGGAACTGAATTAACTATATTTGTGGAAAAAGATGAAAGGAAAGGTCAATATCAACAGTCAGAACAAGACCAGTAACTGACTGTGGATCAGATCATCAACTGCTCAGAGTAGATTCAAACTGAAGCTGTACAAAATTAGAAAAAGTGTACAAGAGTCAAGGTACGACCTTGAGTATACACCACCTGAGATCAGAGACCACCTCAACAACAGATTTGATGCATTAGACACTAATGATTGAAGACTAGAAGATCTGTGCCATGACATCTAAGACATAATTCATGAGGAAAGCAAAAGGTTATTAAAAAGACAGGTAAAAAGACCAAGTTACATGTCAAAAGAGACTCTGAAATTTGCCCTTAAATATCCAGCAGCTAAAGTAAAAGGAAGAAATGATGAAATTGAAGAACTAACTAGAAGATTTCAAAGGTGAGATCAAGAAGACGAAAATCAAAAATTATAATGGCATGTGAGAAGAGCTGGAGATAGAAAATCAAAAGGGAAAACAAGCTCTTTATTTTCTCATACTTAAAGAATTAAAGAAAAACAGTAAGCATTGATTGGCAATAATGAAGGATTCTACAAGGATAAGATTAAATGGTACAGAGAACATCAAAAGAAGATGGAAAGAATACACAGAGCCATTATACAAAAATAAATTAATCAATGACTAACAATTTCTGGAGGTTGCACATGACTAAGAACCAGTAGTACTGAAGGAAGCAGTGGAACCTTCCTTGAAGAAATTGGCAAAACACAAGGCTCCAGGAACTGATGGAACACTAATAGAGATATTTCAATAAATGGATGTAGCCATATAGGTTCTCATTTGTTTATGCAAAGAGATTTGGGAAACAGTTACCTGGTCAACTGACTGGAAGAGATCCATATCTGTCCCTATTCTCAATTAAGGGGATCCAGTCAATTGTAGAAATTATCAGACAATATCACTATTATTACATACAACAAAAATATTGGTAAAGATCATTCAGACATGACCATTGCAGTATATACATAGAACTGCTGAAATGTCAATGTGGATTCAGAAGAGGGTGTGGAAAAAGGCACATCATTACTGATATCACATGCATATTAACTGATAGCAGAGAATAACAGAAAGATGTCTGTTTACGTTTTATTGATTATGCAAAGACATTTGACTATGTGGATCATGATAAATTATAGATAATACTTTAAAGAATGGGAACACCAGAGCACTTAACTGTACTTAAGAGGAATCTGTACATGAACCAGGAGGCAGTGATTCGAACAGAAAAAGGATACACTGCCTGGTTTGAAGTTAAGAAAAGTGTGTTTCAGTGTTGTATCCTTTCACTGTACCTCTTCAATCTCTATGGTGAATATATAATCTGAGAAGACGAAACTTATGACAAAGTATGAGGAATCAGGATTAGAGGAATACTCATTAACAACTTATGTTATGCAGATGATGCAATTATGCTGAAATTTAAGTGGATTTGAAACATTTACTGATGAAGATAGAAGAATACAGCATTTAGTATGGATTGAGCCTCTACATCAATAAAACCAAAATCCTTACAACTGGGTCAGTACATAACTTCATGATAAATAGAGAAAAGATTGAGATTGTTCAAGATTTTCTTTTACTTGTTTCTACAATCAACACTGACAGAAGCAGCAGTCAAGAAGTCAAAACATGTATTGGGAAAAGCTACTGCAAAAGGCTTCTTTAAAATGTTGAAAAGTAAGTTCCATTGAAGATGAAGATGTTTCTGACTCATTCTATTATATTTTCAATGGCATCATACTGTTGTGGAAGCTGGATATTGAATATGGGAGACAGGAGAAGAATTAGTGCTTTTGAATTATGGTGCTGGAAACAAATATTGAGTATACCATGGACTGCCAAAAGAACCAACGCATCTGTCCTAGAAGTGCAACAAGAGTACTCCTTGGAAGTAAAGATGGCTAGACTGTGTCTGAAATATTTTGGACAAGTTGTCAGGAGGGACCAATCCCTGGAGAAGGACATCATGTTTGGTAGAGTGATGATTTGATGAAAAACAGGAAGACACTCAACCAGATGGATTGATAGAGTAGCTATAACTATGGACTTAAACATAAAATGATCCTATGCCTGGTACAGTGTCAAGGAGTGGCATTCCATTATAAATATGGTCTCTATGAGTTAAACTTTACTGGACAGCACCTAACACCATCCACAAGCATTCACTATGTTATTGCAGAAACTGATTGACTGGTGTTTTTATTTATTTATTTATTTATTTATTTTTATTTTTATTTTTTTGCTTTTCTCCACAAATTTCTTAACTTTAAGAGTATGATTGTGTTAGAAGTACAAATTGATGGCACCACCAACAAAAATGATCCCAATAAAGTAAATTACCTCATTTTGTATGAAACTAACAAAGATTATAGAATAATAGTAGAACTCATCCAAATCTAACATACTCTCCCCTGTTATTTTATTTTGTTTTGGTTTGGCTTGGTTTGATGTTAGTTTTTGCTACAGGGATGAAACCCATGGCCATGTACTGCTAACCTACACATCATGCTCTAATATATTAAAGGATATAAATCTGTTAGACAGAAAATATTTTCTCCTGTGTTATATTTAAATGTCTTAGCTAATAAATATACTGGCAAATTATCTTTATGACAATAATTGATTAAAATTTAGTGATCAACATGCAATTAGACCTGTGCCTACTGCTATATCATTAAACAAATCTATGGGAAAATGGAGTTGGTAGATTTTCCTTCTTCTTTATTTTTTATTTCTTTATTTTTTTTCCAATTTAATCTCATTTCAACTGTAACTAGACATTGTTACAAATTCTAGTTACAAACAACTAGACTTTGTTACAATGACTAGTAAACTAAACTTTGACATGTAAGTCTTATTGATGAGTAAAATATTTTTATTTTTGTTTGTTTTCCAGTGCTGGGTATCAAACCCATGGCCTTATTATTTACTAGGCAAGCACTCTACTACTGAATTACATGCCCAGTCTGTGGTTTTCTTTCAGTTGCGGTACATTAAGAACACAACATGGTTTAAGACAATAAATCACACATCCACATTTGAATCATGTGAATTTCTCTAGAAGATTTCCCAAGATTTCACAAGGTGATATATTTAAGATTCTGCTTAGATGGTACATCTGATTCATCTACCAATTTAACAGTATCTATACAATGCATTCTCCTGCTAAGTAGATCTGACTCTCATTATTTTCTCATTTTCTCACCTCTAAAACTTGGCTTGGCTACTCTAATGTGTTCTCATGGCATCCCTTACTGAACATCTGCGTAAAACTCATAGCACAGTAAAGCTAGATCCATTTGTTTCTCTCATAGATGCTACCTGCAGTGACGATGTTATTCACAGTTATGTGGGAGGCAGCTTCACACTGGGAATAAGAGACTAGCTTCTGGAGTCAAACCACAAGGCTTTTAATTTGGGCTTCATAATGTATCACTTATGTGACTCAAGCAAATGTTTTAACCTTGCTGTCCCAGAGTTTCCTCTTCTGCGAAAAGGAGATAATAAATTCATGGTCTGCTTAATAAGGTTGTAGTCCAGACTACATAATGTGATTTATATAATGACCTTAACATAAGACCTAAGATACCATATCTTCTGAGGAACTACTTATCATCACCCCCTATTTTTAGAACCAAGTGCAGAATGGAATATATATAGATAGTTAAGCCTGGTTGAATGATTTATCATCTCCATTATACTATTGCCTGCAGCAGTACCATTGTGGCATCCAATTCTGTGAAATCTCCGAAGCTAAACAAGATTGCAGGGTCGCTATGAGTTGGATACCGACTTGATGGCACCTAACAACAAAAACAACAAACAAGATTGCAGCTGGTTAGTACTTGGATGGGAGACCATCTGGGGACACCAAGTTCTATAGGCTTGGGAGAAGGACCCAGCCACTCACCCCCCAAAATCAATCAGCCATTGAAATCCCTATGAATAGCAGACAAGCACAATAGTGCTTCATCTGTTGTACATAGGGTCACTGTGAGTCATTCAGACATTGACTGGACAGCACCTAACAGCAACAATTATACTATTGATTACAAACATGAAACTACAGTTTCAAATTTTGGTTTTAAAGGTTATTTTAAAAATTATCTTACTTTTGTTGTTGTTGTTGTTGTTACATGCCATGGAGTCATATCTGACTCATAGTGACCCTCAAAGGGTTTTCAATAGCTCAGTGTTTGAGAATTGTTTTGGGAGTAGATTGCCCCATCCTTCTCCTGTTTTGGCGATGCTGAGGATTGAACCCAGAGCCTCAGAGCCTGCAGAGTGGCACTCTACCAACTGAACCAAACCCTAGCCCCTTTAATTTTCTTAGACTATTTCTTTTATGTGTCAGAAGAGCAATGTTCCACAGAACATTTTGAGGAAGTGAGTACGTGATTTGGGCAAGGCATACATACACAGTAGTAAGAATAAGACTTCCCAACATGTCAAGTTGTGCTAATTTCTGTCAAAATCATAACTAAAATACATTTTGCAAAGATATTCACTTTCTAATACATTGAGGTATGATAGCAATTGTCTGTGAAGTACCATTCTAAATTGAACAGCTAAAATAAAATTGGGTTGGCAAGATGACTAATATAAATTTTTTTCAAAGCCAATTCAACTGGAGCAAAATACTAATGAAAATGATAAAACAGATACATGACAAAATTTATAGATGTTATTCAGGACCACAAAACCCATTAATAGCTTATATAATGGAGATGAATATCAAAGTGGAAACTACTTTCTTTGCAACCAAGTGTAAGGTAAAACCATAGGATCTCATTTCATCAGAAAATACGTATTCAGAATTTATGGTGAAAACAGTAACTATGCTTGATTTTAACAAAAATTTAAAGCATATTTTATGGTGCTCAGAGACTTAGTGTTAAGGATATTTTCTTCTTACAATTTCTTGAGATGTGTAAATGTGGAAACAAATGCAGGCACACTTCATTTTTTATGATTCACTTTATTGTGCTTCACAGATAATTATTTTTACAATCTGAAGGTTTGCAACAACCGTGTCTCAAGCGGGTCTACTGGCACCATTTTTTCTAGGAATATATGGTCACTTCAGGTCTCTGTGACACATTTTGTTAATTCTTGCAATATCTCAAACTTTTTTGTTACTATTGTAGATGGTATGGCAGTCTGTAATGAATGATCTCTGATGATACTCTTGTAATTTGTGTTGTTGTTAAGTACCATCAAGTCAGGTCCAACTCATAGCAACCCTACATACAGCAGAACGAAACACTATAGGACACTGTGCCATGCCCAGCACCCTGACAGTGCTTCTCTGCTACTCATAATATTCATAGTGTTTTCCATGGCTGATTATTTCAGGATTGTTTTGGGAGTGGGATGCCAAGTTCTTCTCCCTATTGCAACTATCTGGGGGCACCAAAAATCATCCCATATGAAATAGTGAACTTAATCAATCGTGTGTGTGTGTGTTGATTGCTTGTTGCTCTATTGACAAGCTCTCTTCCTGTCTCTCTCCCTCTGTTTGGGCCTCTCTATTGACTGAGATACAACAGTATTGAATTCAGGTCAACTAATAACAGTACTATGATCTCTAAGTGTTAAGTAAAATGAAGAGTCACACATCTCTTACCTTAATTTAAAAAGAAAAAGAAGAAAACCTAGCAACAATTTAGCTTAGTGAGGAAGGCATGTCCACAAACTTGGCCTCTTTTGCCAAATAATTAACCAAGTTATGAATGCACAGCAAAAGCTGTTGACAAAAACTCAGAGTGCTCCTCCAGTGAACAAAGAAACGATAAGTGGAATAGCATTATTGCTTATGGAGAGAAAGTTTTTGTGATCTGCAAAGAAGATAAAACTAGAAGATCAAATTAGCCAAATACTCCCTGCAGCCAAAGAATAAATATGATGAAGGCCTTGATTCTCTTCAATTTGATGAAAGCTAAGAGAGGTGATTGTTTTGAGATAATTTTGGGAGTGGGCTGTCAAGTCCTTTTATTTGTGCCATGATGAGGATCAAATCTGGGACCTCAAAGAGCAGGAAGCTGCACTCTATCAACCAAGCTCAGTTAGTATTGTGCTGCTATGTGCTCTCTGAGGCCCAGGGAACAATCCCTAAAACCACAAAAAATGGGACAAGGATGTGGCAATTCATTCTGAAAGCAATAAGCCATTGAAAACCCTATGAGGATCTCTATGAGTCAGACTCAACTTAATGACACCTAATAACAACAAATGAGAGGTGAAGATGATGCAAATTAAAACTAGGAAGGTAGCACAGGTTGGTTCATGAAGTTTAAGGTAGGAAAACATAGGCACAACATAAAAAAAAGCAAAGTTATGCAGAAAACTGTTGATATAGAAGCTGCAGTGTGTTATCCAGAAGATCTAGCTAAGATAATTGATGAAAGTATCTAAACAACAAATTCTTTCTTTCCTTCATTCCCTTTTCTTCCTTTCTTATAGTGTGTATCAGA
This sequence comes from Pedetes capensis, assembly GCA_007922755.1. Taxonomy (NCBI): domain Eukaryota; kingdom Metazoa; phylum Chordata; class Mammalia; order Rodentia; family Pedetidae; genus Pedetes; species Pedetes capensis. The sequence goes on from VMDO01024376.1 coordinate 8,800, forward strand.
AATTTACTTTTTTATGTTAGTGTAATATTCCATTGTGTGGACAGACATATAACATTTTTTTCCATTCACCTGTGGGTGGACACTTGAATTATTTCTATTTCTTAGTTGTTGTGAGTCATGCAACAATGGACATTAGTACATGAATATCTGTTTGAGTGTCTAATTCAAATCTTTTAGAAGTGAAATTGCTGGATCATGGAATAAATTCTGTTTAATTTCTTCTACCCAAGTGGGAATTGGATTTAACTCCGCTTTTTTATTTGGTCTCACTCACCTATCAGCTTATGTTAATGGCATAAAATAATGGGTTCCTTATGATCTTTCTATATATATATATCTATATCTATAATGTACTTTAATCATATTCATGTCCCCACTACCCTCTCTTCTCTCTCCTCCCCACTTCCTGATAGCCCTTTCCTCTTTAAAATAATCCACCATCTACATCCATTTTTTTGTTGTTATTCATTTACATTTTTTGTTTCCATTGTTTGTTAATGGGGGTAGAGTTGAACCCAAAGCCTTATGCATTCTTTTGCAGGCATCTTACCACTGAGCTTCGCCCTCAGTTCATTTTTGCTTTTTGTCTTGAGAAAAGTTCTTGCTAAATTACAAAAGCTGCCTCAGGCCTTGAACTTGCATGCTTCCTTCCTCTGCCTCTTGAGCTGCTATGATTACAGACATGTACCAGCATGCCCAGCTACATTCATGTGATTTTTAAAATATAGAGAATGCACATGAGAGAAAATATGCAATATTTGTCTTTCTGAACTTGGTTCATTCTGCCTAACAAGATGATTTCCACTTCCATTTATTTTCTTAAAAACAACATAATTGTGTTTTTATTCATGGGTGAATAAGATGAGGTTGTGTATATATCCCACATCTTTGTATCCTTTCATCCATTGGCAGGCACTTAGACTGATTCTGTAACTTGGGTACTGTGAATAGTGTCTCATCTCTATTGCTTGCTTACTATGATTCCTTTGAATCTATACCCAAGAGTGGAATACCTGGATCATATGGTAGTTTATTTTTAGTTTTATGAGAAACCACTATGTTGATTTCCTTAGTGACTGGATTAATTTACATCCCTACCAATAGTAGATAGGAATTCCTTTCCCCACATCCTTATTAGCATTTGTTGTGACTAACAAATTTGAATATAGATGAAACAGTCTTCTATTGAAGAAATATATCATTTAGGAATTTAGTAGCTAGAAGGACATCAATGCCTGGTTTCAAAGCTTCAAGGAACAGGTTGCCTCTCTTGTTAGGAGCTAATGCATGTGGTGAAAACCAATGCACATTTACTATTCCCCAAATCCCAAGACTCTTAAAAATCACACTGAATCTAATCTTGCCTGTACTCTATAAATGGAGTAAGAAAATTTGGATGGCAACATGTCTGTTTACACCACAGTTTACTGAATATCTTAAGTCTTTTTTTGGGAGCTACTGCTTAGAAAATAAATAATTCCCTTCAAAACATTGTTGCTTATGAGGAAAGTACCTCATTCAAAGAGCCCTGTCTGGGATAAACAAAGAGATTAATGCTGGCTACATGCCTGCTAATGTAACAACCATCCTACAACGTCTGGATCAAGGCATCATTTTGACTGACAAGTCTTATTTTGTAAGATTATATTTCATAAAGATATACCTTCCATAAATGGTGATTTATTTAATGGATGAGGGCAAAGTAAACTGAAAACATTCTGGAAAAAACTGAATATTCTATATGTCATTAAGAGCTTTAATGAATTGTAGGAGGAAGTCAACATATCAACATTAATCGGAGTTTGGAAGGATACAACTCACACCTTCATGGGGAATTCTGATAGTTGAAGACTTCACTGGAGGAAGTAACTGCAGATGTGGTGAAAACAGCAAGAGACTAGAATTAGAAATGGAACCTGAAGATGTGACTAAATCGCTCCAATCTCATGAAAATCTCTCACAGATGAAGTGTTGCCTATCATGGATGAGGAAAGAAAGGATTTTTTTTTTAGATGGAATCTAATTCTGGTGAAGATTGTGAACATTACTAAATGACAACAAAGGACACAGAATACTGTATCAACTTAGTTGATAAAGCAGCAATAGAGTTACAGAGGACAGACTCCAATTTTGAAAGAATTTCTGTTGTGAGTAAAATTCTATCAAATGGCACCATAGACTACAGAGAAACCTTTCATAAGAGTCAAATGATACAGCATACTTCATTTTTTGTCTTACTTGAAAAAATTGCCACATTCATCCATCAACAGCCCCAACACCAAGGGCTAGATCCTCCACCCATAAAATTATTACAACTTGCTGAAAGCTGAGATGATTTTTAGAATTTTTAGCAATAAAGTATTTCATGTAATATCTGCACATTTTAAACATAATACTATTATTGTACTATTTATTCACTGCAGTCTTATACCAACATAACTTTCATATGCATTGGAAAACAGAAAAAAATTATGACTTCTTTTATTTTGGTTGTCTAAAATCAAACACACAATCTCTCCAAAGTATGACTGCTTATTATTGTTGCTGAGCAATTTAAAATTATCATAAAGCTTCTAAATAATTCCCTGCAAGAATCTCTACAAGTACATGAGAAAGTGCATATCAACACTGTTTAAAATATATTTGTTTAATATTTCACTAACATTAATTTTGACTTATCATTTCCTCTATAATAGTCCTTTAATATCTTCAAAAATATTACAGGTTGACTACTACTCATCAGTAGCTACTTTAGATGGTATACATACAGGAATGATCCATATTAAACTTAACAGGATTCCCTGATGTCATAGATATTATATGTAATGGGACAGGGAGACAATATGGTGATAAATTAACACAATATATGACATCTGTAATGGTGATAAATGCTTTGCAAGAAAAAAATAGGAAGGAAATAAAGAATATTGAAGGACATAGGGTACTATCACAAATAGGAAAGTATTTCAATATAGACCTAAGTGAGGAATTAGGAAGCCACATCTTGAAAGTACTCAGAGAAAGATAGTATTTTCACCAAGTACAAAGACTTTCTAATATAGAAATCAACCTATTGAGTGAGCAATTGTCCTACAAATGATGTGGGGCCATCAGCTACAAGCATATACATAGCATGCATAGTTTTAAAAAATATGTATGTGTATTACAATATGATAGTAACTTTCAGTGAGTGTGTAAGAGGATTGTTGTTGTTGTGAGGTGCCATCAAGTCATTTCCTACTCAAAGGGAATCTTACAGGGTTTTCAATGGCTGATGGTTTTGGGATTGCCTCAGGAATAGATTGTTATGTCCTTCTCCCATTTTTGAGGTGCTGGGAACTGAACCCGGGATCTCAGCGACTGCAGAGTGGCACTCTATACAATTGAGCTAAATCCCAGCCCCTGTAAGAAGATTAATTACTGCAAATTATATAATTCTGCCCCAAATGTGTTAATTACATGAATCCTGTAAGATGAAATGAATGAATCCTGTAAGAGTAGTCCTATAAGATGAAAACAGAACACATTTTTATTTGCATAAAATTAAAAAAAATTGTATACTATAAAGTGGCAACTCTGTAAGGAAACATATTTAATTTCTATTTATAGAAGGAAGTATACAGTGGTGTCTCATTAAAGACTGTGTGAAATTAGAACTCAAAAAGTATTTTTCCTCTCATTCATACATTCTCTTATTTCACTGAAACTCAAAAATAGGGACAATATATAAGGAAAAGCCTGTAAAACAAATTTTGTATTTTTTGCAAATGTAATTTAAACAAATTCTTCTCTAATGTGGAAATGTACAGCAAGTTGATTAGAGATTATAATTCATTTTCAACATCACAAAGCTAAATTACTCATCAAGATAAAAGAACAAGAAAAAGGAAAATGATACTTTCAAGTACTTGGCATAATTACAGAGTATGACAAGATTCTTTAAAAACACATATAGGTATACATGCCACATACTTTTCAGGATTACCACCTTAATAAATGTATCCTAAGAAAATATTTATTCCTGAATTTCCCACAATGTTACTACAATTTGAAGTCTGAGATATTAATGCAGTGGACTTTTTTTTTTCTGCATAGTCCTCTTCCTCTTTCTTAGGGTAATGGTTTCCTGATTCATGTTATTTTGCTTAGAATACCATTTTGGAGTGTTGACCACAAGCTGCAATAAACTCTAGCCTTTTGTGAAGGCAAAATCTTAATGATCTAGAGAATATCTGAATAGATACAAACTCATCTTTCAGCACTCAAAATCTTGGAGATCTTCAACAAAATAAGATATTAATTAATATTTGTTGAACAAATAAATTGTATATACTCATAGTTGAAAGGAGGTGGAACAGATTTAACTGTTTAAGTATGATCTCATTCAAAAACATCTTTTAACAAACTAAATGTGGTGAGTGTGACACTGTAACTTTGAGGTCTGAGTTTTAAAGTAGCAAGGGTTTATCCATCATTGGCTGGAACATCCCTTTTTGGAAAGTAACCATCACTTTTTTAGTAAGACCAACAACGGATGAGGGGAAGACAACATGAGGGATAAGCTGAAGAACTTCCAGAAAACTCCAACTGATCTCTCAGATGGCACAGCACCAAATGTCAGACATGTATAAGACCATTTGTGAACTTCTAGATACTCCTCCACCAAGTTAATAATGGAGAGAATGAATTCCAAATCTAATACTAGAATCATGAGGAATAGTAAATTATTTTTCTTTTACACTATGAAATTGTGGTCTGTTTTGTTACACATCAGTAGAAAATTGAAACAGGTGAGGGATGCTCCCTAGGGAGATGACATTCTGCTTCCTGAGGACATGCCTACTATAACAGGCATTTATATTGGAGTCAGCCATAATGTCCAACAGCTGCCCATGCAAAAATGACTAAAGCAATTGTGTATTCCTCATGAAAATGCCACATATATTAAGTAGAAATATTGATTTCTATAAAAAGAAATACACTTTCTAATGAGTTAAGTGGTCCAATTTATAATAATCAGCTAAAATTATGAAGATAGATTTTTGACAAATGTCACACAAACAGACAACAGCTGTTTGGATTAATTGTAGTTAACACCAATAGCATGTAGGGAGAATGTAATTTTAGAATTGGCTGGAATTTCTGATTAGTATTTTAATGCCAAGAAAACAATTTCTTAAGGCTGAACATTCATGAAAGGAAGAAAAGAGGATTCTAAGTGAGAAATTCAGGTCATTGTAGGTGTACATGATTTTTCATTGCTTTCAAAAATATAGTTTGAAAAATGTATAATAAACTATCATAAAATTTAATATGACCGCCAGTAAATAGTTTGTAAAATTTTCCAAGCATCAGTGTAAAAGATCAAGTGAGAGCTTGTAGTGATAACTTCTATTTAAAATATGAAAGTTCTTAATCATAAATTCATTAAAAAAAGACATATCAAACCTTAATTCCATTAACTATTGCATAATAAGGGATGGAGTTTAGCTCCCTTGGTAGAGGGCTGCTCCACACTCTCTAAGTACCAGGGTTCAATTCCCAGCAAAGCAAAAATGGGAGAAGGAACTGGCAATCCACTCCCGAAGCAGCTCCCAAACAGTCAGCCATTGAAAACCCTATGAAGAGGAGAGAAATACTGACATAGTGCCAGGTATAATATACTGTTGGGGAGTGTTTCATTCTGTTGTACGTAGGGACACTGTGAGTTGGATCCAACTCAATAGCACCTAACAACAGTTTATTAAGGTAGTTTATAATTTTTCTATCTTTCGTCACATAATTTTCAACTATATAAACCATCTACGAAGTTTAGCAAAACTTTAATTTACTGAGCTTTTGCCACAGAGACAAACAGCATCTTTTATGAAAATAAGATAATAATCTAAATTGATTCCATACTATGAGCCAAATACTGGGGTTGAAATACATGACTTGGATATGTTAGCTAACTATATAATCTAGGATTTCCAAATATGTGTCTTTATAGGATGTTAGAATTTATAATCAACTTTCACTTGCATCATATTTTTCATTTTTTTATTATACTCTTACGGTATTTGGCAGAGGTAAAGATGACTTAAATAATAATTACTGCATTTACATTTTATCTTGTTTCCAAATTTGTATTCTTGTTCTCCCATTACCTTTTCTATGTTAACCATCCTCATCTTCTAAAGTATATGCCAATGTATGCTAGTTTTCTGCTTTAAGAGTTGTAATTGCTTTCCAAAGAGGCAGAAGGAGGAAGAGGAAGGAGAAGAAAAAGAGAAGGAAAAGGAGGAAGTGGAAGAGAAAAACATATAATAAAATAAAATAGAATCACTACAATTTCCAAGGGCTGGGATTTAGCTCAGTGGGTAGAGCGCTGCGCTGCAGTGTCTGAGGCCCCGAGTTCAATTCCCAGCACCGCAAAAATGGGAGAAGGGCCTGGCAATCCACTCCCAAGGCAATCCCGAAGCACTCAGCCATTGAAAACCCTATGAGGGTCGCTATGAGTCGGATACTGACTCGACGGCACCTAACAACAACAACAACAACAATTTCCAAGGACATATATACTTTATTTTGACAATAAACTATTTCACTATGCTGCAAAATAATGTTTCCTTCTACGTTATCATGTTCTTTCTGGACTTGGGTACTTAATGTATAGATCCTCACTCCCTAGGAAGCCATAACATCATTTTATCAGATCATTCTTAATCTTCTGATCTCAGCACAAAATTTATTCCCCCAGCCAGAATTTCTCTGACCTCTCTATTTAAAGACAGAATTATTTTCTCATATTACTCTTTATTCATTTCCTAGTACTTTTTTCTATTTTGAATTTTATTGTTGATTTTTTTATGTGGATCCAACTTAAACTGTTCTCTTCTGGAAGGCAGAAATGAGGATATGTTATTTTAAAAATGGTGACAATAGACCTGCTTGAGGCACAGTTGTTACAAACCTTCAATTTGGATAAACAATTGTCTGTGAAGCACAATAAGTAAAACATCAAAAAAGAAGTATGTGTGTGTTTGTTTCCACATTTAAGCATCTCACTAAAATGTTCACTCTAAAACACCTAGAATTTCTTATACCAACTAGACTCCCAAGATACATCAACAAAAGAGTTGAATTAAAAATGAATTAAATACATAGGACCTTCTAGAAATATAGTCTATGGGAAGTTCATTAAGTCTGGACAGTACTGGTCATGTGACAGAAAGGAAGACCCTGACAATCTGTCCCTATGTGGCTTGGGAGATAAAATATAGGACACTTAGTTCAACTTGATTTTCAGATAAAAACTGATTTTTTATATAAACATGTCCCAAATATTTCATGAGAGATTCTTATACTAAATGATTTTCATTGATTATACCAAATGCAAATGGAGCTAGGAATATTTTTATGTCAAATGTAGCAAAACTGTTAAAGAATATAAGTAAACATGAATAGTTGATTCCTCAATAAATAATGGGTTAAAACTTCTAATTTCGACTTGTATGCAAACCCTAAGTCTAGCAATCCTAAAAGCCCATTTATCCTATTTATTAGTCATATGGAATCTTTCTATTCTAGGCTGAATTTATATCAAAAGTTTCACTGGTAACAATGATATGTACGGCACATAGCTTGAAGCATAAATGGGAGATTTCTCAATTTGAACCTAATAGCTAGTCCAATGATGCAGAAATATTCATTTTAATATACCAGGATTTACTTTATATTTTCAAATCCAATCCATACCAATTCAGCAGTTTTAGAGAGCCACAAAATTAGAAGATTAGAATCTATTATAAATTGCATTCCTGAGAAGGAACTCTCAACCACGCTCTCTCCTCCTCAACTCCATTCCACTCATGATTCTAATCAGCGTCTGATTTTGTGGCTTTCTGAAACTGCTGAAGGAATACACAGTAGATTTGATAATATGTAGTAGTTTATTTATGTCAAATGTGCCTTTATTTCTCACAAAAGAAGTTTCATGGCATAGCCTTTGAAATCATGCTCTTGACTTTAAAGAAATCTGAACTAACAATTCCATGTCTCATGGGGATACTCTTAAGATCATTCTCAACTGTATCTCTCAATGTTCCTGAATAAATTTACACAGAATAAATTATTTCTGACCTCACTGCCGTGGTATATTGCTATAACAGAGTACAAGGCTCACCACTAATACAAATCTCAAAAATGTAAAGAATAGCCTACTAATATGACTGTAATCAAGTGTAGATACTTTGAAATATAGATTCTCTGAAATATAATATATAAACTTACTGGTATATATCACCACCACATGTCTATCAGCTTGTCACGTTATGCCAGTGTGTTGCTGTGATGTTGAAAGCTATGCCACCAGTATTTCAGATATCGACAGGGCACCCATAGCGGACAGATCTCATCTCAGGCTGTCAGACCAACACAGACCAGGGAGAAGGGTCTGGCAGCCCACTTTTGAAACAATTAGCCTTTGAAAATCCTATGAATAGCAGAGAAGCACTGTCAAATATAATGCCAGAAAATGAATCTCTCAGATCAGAAGGAATTCAAAAGAAAACTGAGGAGGAGTTGCCTCCTCAAAGTAGAGCCCAGCTTAATAATGGAAATGGATGGAATAAAGCCCCTGAGACTTCCATTTGTTGATGTGGCATAACTCTAAAAGAAACATAGTGGCTACAACAATGAGCTCAAACACACAAAGATTGCGTGCATGGCACAATGTATGGTCATGTTTCATTTTCTTGTTCATAGGGTTATTATGAGTCAGATCTAACTAGATAGCACCTAACAACAACAACAGTGTATAACACACTTCTTTACATTAAGGTAAAAAAGTAATTCTACTGAATATTGTCCACTTTCCAATGAATAGCAATGAATTATTAAGTACAGATTATCCTCTAAAATGTCTCTAGGTTAATAGAGAGAGGTTGTTTTATGTTACCAATATATGAAAAAGCCACAATTTTTATAATTCCTATATACATTTGAATACGCTGTACACTCTAAGTACTGTGTAACATGAATTATTTACATTATTCTATGCTCCCAAATTCCTTTGCAAGAAAGCAAAATGAAGGCACACCTGACATTGTAACCATTAAGTCCACTATGACAGAATTTCATGAATAATATTACAGAGTAAAAAAGGAAAGCAGTAGCCTCAAAAATAATTGAACAAATATTTTATTTTTCTTCTTATTTCTTCCCTATTTGTTCTTCATAAAATACGTATTCGGAAAATAGTCTAACTTACAAGGTTTATATGAAGAGACTTTCAATGTTTAATTTTAAGAAAAATCTCAGCCAGCAGCATGTTTGATGTAATTTATTTATAAATGTCTAATTTTCATTTAGATACATATTTTAAGTGTCCTATATATACCTGCTAAAATATAAATGATTTGCCTGCAACTCTAGATAAAATTCATCGTGTCAGTGGGCATGTAAGGAGAAACATTTTATCCACTTAAATGTTGGTATACTTTTAAATAGCGGGCTTGCTTCTCTTATATAATTATGACAATCTTGATGAATGACAATGAAATTACTGGGGGACCAGGATCAATATCATCTAACAACAACAAAAACAAACGATTTAGCTCAGTTGGTAGAGTGCTTGTTCTGCACACTCTGAGGCCTTGGGTTTGATCCCCAGTGTCACCAATATGGGAGAAGAACCTGGAAGCCCAAAACAATCAGCCATTGAAAACCCTATTAACAGGAGAGAAGAACTGATATAGAGCTGGGCATGGCACAGTGTTAGGGAATGTTTCATGCTGTTGTATGTAGGGTTGCCATAAATCATACCTTACTTGACAGCACCTAATAGCAACTATATATGACTAAAATTATGCAATATGTGAAGTACATGTAATATATATATACTAAGAAGAAACTGTTCTTTGTCATTTTGAAGGAGAATTTTCAACAATTATACACAAGACATAACTACAATAACATGTTTTATAAAACCAAACATTCTTAGTCTTAACATTAAAGTTACGTTACATCAAAATGACTTAAATGTGACTAAGAAGAAAATCATTTTACTATATGGATTATGTCACCAAATACCATAATATTCTTAAATAGAAGTGATATCCCTATATAAAGATATTTTTTAATTTATCCCAAGGCTCCAGCATGTGGAAATCTGTTATTTTTTTGCTAATAATTTGCCAAACTGATGACATTGTCACTGTTTTGTCAGAAAACACCTGGAAACAAATGCAAGCTTGCTAAAAAAAAATAGGGCAGTATACTGGAAAAAATGTCGTCTATATTTAGTGAGACACAAAAAAAATCACAGTGCAGAAAAGTCACCTTCTAAGTATACTATGCTGATTTATTAATGTTATTGGGAATAAAAAATAATAAAAATTGATTTGTTTTCTTACAGTGATTAGGATGATTTTGTTATAAGGAACAGATGTTCTTACAATTTGGAAATATAAATAATGTACTAGCCATAGTAGTACACTGATTAACATAATTCCTACATTTGCTGATTGAAAATAAACCTGTATGTCCACCTATATTGTTATACTTGGGTAAAATAATTTTGATGTTTTTAATTTAATCTACTGTAGTTCACCACCTTTAAACTATAGGAAATATATCTGAGATAATTTTTGTATTGTTTTGTTTATACTTGCTCATTAATCTTTTCTGATGCCTCCTGACCTAGGAAACAAGAAAATCAAATATTTTCTTCAAAACTCAGTGATCCTGTTTTTTCAGTCACTGGCAAGCAAAGGTGGTTAGACACAACAGAGCAAGGTGGGAGATAGTATAGTAAAATCAACATTAGGTAGTCAAAAAGCACGGTCATTAGGCACCCAGATCCAGCATTTTCTATCTGTTTGACTTTGAACAATTCACTTCATCTCATACTTTTCTCAGTGATGACACAAAAATATATCCTAATAATAGGGATAATTAAAAGATTAAACAAGATTATCTATGCAATGCCTCTTATGAGGCACACATGAAGTGTTCATGAAAGCTTAGTTTTATTTTAGTTTTCATGTAAATATAATATGCTTTATTTTTCTCTAATCATTGTAGTCCAGATTTTTGTGTTGTAAAATATTACTTTAGGAAAACATGCTGCAAGTCTTTGACATCCTCCAGTTTTGAACACTTTTAATTTATAATAATCCCATAATCATTTTCAAGTATGGCTTCTCAGGCAATATTTAATGCATGGTAATTAATCATAACATATCTGAAAGTGTCATACTATATATGTAACACCATGTCCTTGTGTAATTTGCCACATAATCTATTATAATATCAAACCTATTTATTTATTTATTTATTTACTTATTTATTTAAGGTGCTAGGGAGTTGAAGCCTCACACATACTTTTTCAAATGCAGTACCACTAAGTTGCACCCCCTAGCCCCTTTTAATTTTTTTTTATCTTGAGACAGGGTCTCACTAAGTTACACAGGCTGCATCTGGCCTCAAAATTGCAATCCTCCTCCCTCCATCTCCAGAGTTACTGTTACTAAACATGTGCCACAGCAACTGCCTTCAATATCAAAATTTAAAGCTTAATGTGTTTCCAAATAACCTCAATTTAAAAAGCTGGAATTTTCAATTCATCTCTTAAGATTTTTTAATTTAATCAATTTAATTCTTGCAGTAGTTTTAAGTTCACAGGCAAAGTAATCAAAGAATAAAGAGTTCCTACACATGTCCTGTCCATAATTACACATGTGTAAGTGTCCCATCTTTCACAGTTCTGCACCACAGGGTACATTTGCTAAAACAGGTTTATCAATAGACACATTGTTATCGCCTAAAGACCATACTTCACTTTAGAGATAACTCTTGGTATTGACCCTTCTATGGATTTTGGTAAATATATAATGAAGCATATCCACCATTATAGTACCATATAGAATACTTTCACTACCTAAAACCCCCCTGTGCTAACCTATTAATCTTTTCCTCCACTTTACACAAAGGTAAGCTCTGATCTTTTTATGATTTTCATAGTTCTTTGTCTGCCAGAGCACCACACAGTTTGACTCATGCTGTCCATAGTTTTTTCAAATGGGTTACTTTTACAAACTTATATAGATTTACATTTCTTTCATGCCTTTTCATTGATTGATAGCTTATTATTTCCAATCAATAATTACTGATTAGATTTCTGATGTACCACAGTTTTGTTTTACAGCACTGCTAAAACAAAACAAAACCAAACAAAAATGGATGCAGCACAGGCTATATATATCCACTCACCAACTGAAAAACATCTTAGTTGCTTCCGAGTTTTCACAATTATGAATAAGGCTGATGTTAACATTTTTGTACAGGTTTTTTGTAGACATAGATTTCAAACTCATTTATGAACAGCAAGCAATCAAATAGCAAGATGTGTGAGTGTCAAGTAATGTAGTAATTAAATGTTTAATTTTGTAAGAAGGTGCTAAACTGTCTTCCAAGTTGGTTGCACCATTTTGCATTCTCATTTGCAATTAATTAGAAATCCTATTATTCTACCTCCTTACCACTACTTATTGTCAGTGTTTTGGATTGGAACATTCTAATAGTATGTAGTGGAAGTTCATTATTTCAAAGTTTTATTTTATTTTTTTTTTTATTTTCAGACAGGGACTTACTCATTTGTGCAGGTACCTCGGCCTCAAACTTATAATCTTCCTACCTCAGCCATCACAGTTGCCAGGATTGCAGGCATGCACCATTGCACCTCAGCAGTGCCTTGATTACTGCAGTTTTTAGTCAATATTCAAGTCAAGTAGTGCCAGTCCTCCAAGTTTTTCTTCTCCTTCAGCATACAGTTAGTTACTCTAGGTCTTTCATATTTCCAAATATATTTTAAAATTGGTTTGAAACTTAAGTGTTAGAAACAATTTGTAAACACATGCAAAATAATTTGCTGTGATTTGAGATTGTGTTGAATCTATAGATCAAAGTGGAAAAATTGATATCTTGAGCATATTGAATTTTCCTTTCCATGACCTGAGAATATTTCTCCATTTATTTAGTATTTCTTAGATATCTTTCATTAAAGATTTTTATTTCTCATTATGTAATTCCAATAAACATCTTATTAGATTTATATACTTAAGTATCTTTTGTAGAGTATTAATATAAATATTAAGATGATATAATTTCCAACCCCATTTGATCACTGTTGTTATACACGTAATTCACTAATGTTTATACATGAGCATGTACCTGGCAATTTTGCCATAATTGCATAAAATTGCAGAAAAATGTTTCAGTTCTTTCAAAATTTTTGCAGTAGGAACATATCATCTGTGAACAAAATTAGTTTTATTTATTCCTTCAAAATCTACACTTTTTACTGCTTTTTCTTATTGCATTATGTAGGACTTGTGGTATGTTGCTGCAAAGTTTCAGTAACAGTGTCTTTACTTTGCTCCTCATTTTGGTAGGCAAACTTTAACATTCTCAGAATTAAATGTGGCATTAGCTGTACATTTTTGTAAATGTTTCTTATCATGTTGAGGAAATTAGCTTCTATAACTTAACTGAGAGTATTTATCATGAATGAGTGTTGAATTAAATCAACTTTGTTACATATAAACTGTATGATCCTGTGTTTTTTCTTCTTTAGCCCAGTTACGGGATGGATTATATTAATTGATTTTCACATGTTGAACTAGCCATGCTTGGAATAAATCCCACATTTAAACCACAGAATTGATAAATAATTATTTATTCACTGTAGATTCAATTTGCGAATACTGTACTCAGGATTTTTACATGTATGTTGACAAAATATATGTATCTGTTGTTTTCTTTTCTCATAATATCTCTATTTGGTTTTGTTACTAAGGAAATGCTGGCCTATTGACCTCCCCTCCTTTTCGCCTTTCTCTTCTATATCCATAAAATTTCCCCTTTCAGTTTCAGTTCTTCCTTTTTTCCCTTTTGCTTCCACATGAGTGAGAAAAAAAATGCAATATTTCTCTGAGCTTGATTTATTTCACTTAACATGATGAATTTATTTCACTTAACATGATAATTTCCAGTTTGATCAATTTTCCTGCAAATAATATTTACTTAATTCTTATTTTAGCTGAGTGAAAGTCCATTGTGTAAACATGACACTTTTTTAACCATTCCTCCATTGATGGACACCTAGGCTGGTTGCTTAATCTGGCAATTGTGCATACTGTTGCATTAAACATGGGTATGCAGGTATCTCTATAGTAAGCTGACTTTAATTTGGGGGGGTGTATTATACCCAAAGCAGTATAGCTAGGTCATAGAGAAGTTCTGTGTTCATTCTCCTGTGGAATCTTCATACTGATTTCCACAATATCTGAACTAATTTATACTTCCATCAGCAGTGAATTAGAGTTGCTTTTTCCCCACATCCTCCCAGTATTGTTGTTTGTTTTCTTGATGACAGCCATTCTAACTAGGGTAAGATGGAATCTCAAAGTACTTTTGATTTGCATTTTCCTGAAGGCTAAGGATATTGATCATTTTTTTCAAATACGTATTGTCCACTTGTAGTTCTCCAAGTTTGAAGATACAGGGGAATATTACAGGGGATACACTTGAAGATCTAGGCATAAGACAAACATTTTTATTTTTCTGAACAGGACTCCAAAATAGCTCAGAAATCAGAATAAGAATAGACAAAAGGGACTTCATTAAATTAAAAAGCCTGTACACAACAAAAATTTAATCAACAGAATGAAGAGATAGCCTACAGAATAGAAGAAAATCTTTGTAAAATATTCATTGGGCAGAGAATTAATATGCAGGGTATACAAAGAACTGAAAAAATAAACAACAAAAGAGCAACTAATCTAATAAATGGGCACTGGAAATCAAAACTACCTTATAGGTTCAAATAAAAGCCAACATAAATTAGTGGAATAATGTTAGCCGGCAGTGTGGTCACAAAGTATGAGGATAAATTAGATGAACTGTCAGTGATTGGGTGGAATTCTAGTAATGTGCCAGTATCTTTTGAGATCTCTTCCTCTGTTTATATCTACTACAAATAATATCCTTTGTTACTTCTAAAAACTGCTCTCTCACTAGGCCATCAGACAGTGTGATGGTACATAACTCCCAGGAGGCTAATCACTATACATTTAATATAAACTTTATTACAAAATGCTTAGAAGAGTTTAGGGTTTTCATGAATAAAACAGGTAACTGCATACCTTAAATGTTAAAATGTACTTAAGCACAAATATATATCACCTTATTTTTGTTGATGAAAATCTACCAAACAGAGTAAAAACTGGGTTTCTGATAGCAAAAAAGAAATAGATATCATAAAATTGATCCAGATTCCCTTAGAAAATGAACAAATCTTTAGGCAAAGGAGGGTTATGGGAGGTCTTATGGCATACTCAAATTACATTTAACCTAGGTTCTACTAACTAGTTTCAATTCATCTGTGATCAAGGCAGAGTGACTGGCTTTGCTTGCAACTGCCTTACAAGACAAAAATATCTGGCTTAGTTCTGACTTTCATGAATTCTTTCCATAATAATACCTTGTATATGTGCAAGGACTGATATTTTCAGGAAGGAATAGTAGATACATATGCAATTCTTACTGATTTCTTCCCAATAAAAATGTAAATACTATGTTAAATGTAGATATTGAGAAAATATGTTTTACCATAAAAGAGACTAGGCCAAGAGCCAGACAGGTGAGTAGGGAAGTAGAAAGGATTTGCCATGAGGTCTAGGTTCCTCCAACTTAATATATTACAAGACCTGCAGCTATACCACTGTGGCGTCCAATCCGGTCAGATCTCAAAGCTAAGCAGGGTTGGGCCTGGTTAGTACTTGGATAGGAGACTACCTAGGAACACCAGGTGCTGTAGGCTTGGGAGAAGGACCCGGCAACCCCCTTGCAAAACACAATCAGCTATTGAAAACTCTATGAATAGCAGAGAAGTGCTGACAATACTGTTTGCCAGTTGTATGTAAGGTCGCTATGAGTCGAATACCAATTGGAAGGCACGTAACAACAACAACAACAACAACAACAACAACAACACATTACAAAGAACTTGGCAGACTTTTGGGAAATAATTTTATAGCCTTTGGGATATTCTGCCTGATAAATGTATTTTTGTGTGCTCACAGTCTTGAGCCACACTGTGTTCATGGTTAACATAAGTTTTATTCTGCCACAGGCCTTTTGCATAGGGCACAAGTTTGGTCCAAATGTGAATTACGGTGAACTTTAGGATTTTGCTTTCAGAGCAGGCTGAATTCTGACTAGCTGATAAGAGTCAAAGATAATGTGGGAGGCTATATAAATGATTCCAATAAAATTTTTGGATGTCAATGTGCAGGTGAATTTCCCTAGTTGATAGCATTATTATATATTAATGTGGGGGAAATTGTGTCCTCCTTTGCTCAAACTTGGGCCATAACATTTTGAAATTTATGCCTGGATTCCTCTGAATTTGACCTCTTGTGCCATTTGCTCTTGCTGATTTTGATGAATATCATTTCCCTGTAATGACCAGTTAACCTTAAACAAGGTAGTTATTCTGAGACCTCTCAATCTTGCTAATTAATTGTCAAATCTGAAGGTGGCTTGAGAGTCCTTTTATTTTTTTCAAGCACAAGAGGTTGTGATAAAAAATGAAATAATACCTGAGGAGTATTTTAAAACAGTGATTAACACACAATATGGAGTCTGCCCTTTTGCCATCACTATTATTACCTTGTCTGCAGCCGTAGCCCTGTAGCATCCTATCCCATCAGATTTTGGGAGCTAAGCAGGGTTGGGCCTGGTTAGTACTTTGATGGGAGACTGCCTAAGGACACCAGGTGCTGTAGGCTTGGGAGAAAGATCCAATAGCCTACTCCCCCAAAAATCAATCAGTCATTGAAGACCCTATGAATATCAGAGAGACACTAACAACACTGTGTTGCCTGTTGTATGTATGGTTAATGTGATTTGGACACTGAATCAACAGCACCTAACAATAACAAATTGTCACCTTAAGTCCTCATTTGTTTACATCCAGAGAACTACCACAATGTACCTTCACAATATTTACTAGTCTGTGAATTGTTGCTTACTGGAATAGAAGTAAATCCCACAATAGTGGGCTTTATCTTTTAGACTCAACGGTGGATGTATAATACCCAGCAAAGAGTAAACACTCTCTTAATAGTTCTTTGATGAATGAGTTGATACATATAAATATGGAGACGATGTAGAGGAATTATGATCATTTAGTTTGAAAAATAATATTTTCTTAAGATATATAAAGAAAAGTTAGTTTGCAAGTGTCTAATTTGAATTTTTAATACTCCCCAAATTAGATTTCATAACAGTAACAAAAAGTTATGAACACAAATTTTGGGGCAATTTAATGACTGAGCACTTTCCATCTTCTGACAAGGACAGCACAGGTAGAATCTTAGAGATGAGTTATTCCCTAGAGAGACTCAGGCATTATCTTTATCTCTGCAGTGAGATAGTATTAAGAGAAGTCATTCCATGTGTTTAGAATTAGTGGTATTTCAGCTTCATAGGATATCTCAGATATTTTGATTCTGTTACCAAAGGCTAAACTTTTTCCCTCTAAAATTATTTACAATCATTCATAAAATTTTGATATTCCTCACCAAGAATTTTTTCACTTTCAAACTTAAGTAAGCAAACTTCCACTATAATGTGCTAAATAGAGTCCAAAGATTTTCAATATTGTAAACTACAGAATAACAAATATACCAAGGTTGAGAGCATCCAGCCAAGGGCTACCAGGGATACTAGCTGCTTCCTTTTTTTTTTTTTTTTTTAAATTGTATTTGGTGCCACCTGGTGGCAGCTGTCCACTCTGGCTTAATATAAATGGGGATTTTTCTGGGTCCTTGGTTGTTGCCTGAATTGCACTCTAGCAGCAAACTAAGAAATCAATATAATCTTACATTTATTGCATTGTTCCAATCCAGGGAGAGTAAGCTAGGAGAAAATTGAGGCCATTAGATCCCCATCTGATCGCTCTGCAATAATCAAGAGCTAGAACAAAATTTTCAGGGAGCAGAACATAGGTTCATGTTACATTCCTACTTCTTAATAGATCTGCAGCCTCTAATTTCTGTTTAAGTCAATTTATCTGGAGTAAATTAATCTGTTTATATATAAAATAGTAATAGTAATTTATCCTCAGGTTTTTTTTGTGATTATTAAGTAGACAGTACATGCTATTTCTCAGAAATGTTCCTAGTAATTCAGCAAACAAACAAAAAACAAGCAAACAGACAAAAAGCTATTAGTTTCATGCCATGGTGTTAACTATAGATAAAGCTACTACTAAAAACCTCTAAATGTCTTACTGCCTAATACATGCCTGTTGTATCAAGCAGCAAATGCTTAGCAAAGAAAAATAGAGTATACCTATTATATGTTTTGAATGTAACAATAAATAATATCCAAAGCAAATGGAAATGAATGGCCAATAAAAAATAACTAAAATTAAAATGTATGATATTAAGTTAGTGCAATATTTTGCGTGTTATATATTATGAGTTGTGGGTAAGAGAAAGGAATCACTTAAAATATACACCTTTAGGTGGGCACAGTGTACATGCCTATAATACCAGTGACTTGGGAAATGGAGGCAGGAGGATTTCAACTTTGAGGCCAGAGGCACCCTGCATAATTTAGTGAGATCCAATATCAAGATAGCCTGCAGCCGCACCACTGTAACATCTGATCCTGTTAGATCTTGGAAGCTAAGCAAGATTGGGGCTGCTTAGTACTTGGATGGGAGACCACCTGAGAACACCAGGTGCTGTAGACTTGGGAGAAGCATGCAGCAAACCACTCCAAAAAATCAATCTCCCATTGAAATCCCTATGAACAGCAGATAAGCACTGACAATAGTTTCCCCTGTTGTACATAGGGTCGTTATGAGTAGGACACCTACTCCACAGCACCTAACAACAACTATATCAAGATAAAAAAATTTAATAGGGTGTTTGGAGATATTACTCAGTGGTAGAGGACTTCCAAAGTATGTATGAGGCCCCCACCACTCCCAAAACAATCATCTTTAAAAAAATTATCTTCAAGATGGAAGAGTGCTGATCACTGAAAAACATTGACCATTATAAAGAGGGGTGGTAGCAGACAAATTAGCTGTATTTTTGACAATAACAGATTTTAATATCCTTTCTACCTTCTTATATTCCTCTGGATTCTCTCCTCTTTTAGTAAACTGCCTCTGAAGTACTTCAATCGTGCTTTCTCCTACAGGTAATCACTGACCTCTATTTTGGCTGTCACCACTGAAAACAAGTGTATTTATCTTTATTTTAACTGGAGTGTAAGCTTCTTCAGGGGAATTGATGAGTTTATTTCTTAGTCTGTATCCCTGACATCATTAATTCAAGGCCACTCATCAAGGACAGAAATGTATGATATCAACATGTCTTTTTCTTTCAGCATTACTATTTAGGAGAGAAGATGAAAGGATATGTTAATTGGAAATTATTTTAAGCACAAGGACTGAGTAAGCAATTGGGACTTCTCTTTTTATCTATTCATAAAAGCATTTGAATCTCCTCATAGAAACTGCCAAATTTCAGATAAGAGTCCAACTTAAACTGCCAGTCATGATATTTTTTGACAGATTAAATGTCAACCCATTTTCTCCCACAATAAAGGATGTATTTCAGAGCAGTGTTGATGCTGGCAACATTTAGAAATAACAAATACTTGCTTCCTAAGGTTTTGTGGTCATCTGACAGCCCCTAGCACTATGCCTTTGTGTCTTATTTATATCAATCATTACCAGGAACTAATCTTTTTTTTTTTAATGGTCGGGTTACAATCATTTATGTACAAATGTACATTTATCAAATGTCTGGCTGTGTTAAATTTAATGCAAAGTTGGACTTTTTGACTAAATGTGAGGAGACAAATGATATGAAATTTAGAGCAATTTTATTTTTCAAGCAGAATTTTTGCTTATCTGAATTTCTCCAATTCCCTCAACAGCCCAGATTCCTATGCAAATTATGATACTTTATGCCAGTAATTTGCTAAACCAGAATATACACAAAGTATTTACATAATTGCTCATGGAAATTTACAATGTGGTGAGTCAGCAAATATTCATTTTTATATTTTATGTATATTTTCAGACTCTTAACACATTTTATTTTTCTATTTTATGGAAATAAAATTTTTTTCTTATGCAGAATTGTTATTAATTCCATGAAATGGTTCTTAAATCATGTCTTATGAATTATTTTGTGAAGATATAATTACATTTCAAATGTATTCCAGATAATTATTTGAATGAAGTAAAATATTCTTTGAATTTGTCTCAGCAACTTTATGTAGCATTATAGAGTATAACAGAGTTTTCTTAAAGTGGTATAAACTTTGTCTGAGTATGTAATGCTAATATCCTTATGAGTATCTCTGAATATAATATTATCCAGTAAGATACAGCATATCATTTTAGTCATAGAATTTTTTCCCATCAAAATTCTTATCATTTTAAGAGATATAAAGTACAGCAAATGAGAAACAAAGGAGAAATAATGTATTTTAAACTCCTTTGCATTCCATCACATCTTGCAAATCAAATTGTCTATACTATATCAGACAACACACGCCTTATCATCACAGATAGGGCTTTGAATTCAAATATGACACCAGTGATGATTGTTGTATAACAAAAAAGTCAGTTAACCTCTGCCTCTGTTTCCTGGGAAGAAAACCCTAAATCCTTAAAATTCCCAAGTAGTAGGAGTCTCCTTGCTGTACATGAGCTCCATGGATTGTATCTGATAGTTTATGCTAACAAAGTGACTCATAGGAGGCCCCAAGGTAGCTTCAGGATGGAGAGTGGTCACACCAGGAAGTTCAACCCCATGATTAGAGAGCTAGAACTTTAAACTCACTCAGTCTGCAGGGAAAAGACGGAGCTGAAGATTGAGTTCAGTTATGTAACATGATTTTATCAACCATGTCAATATAATGAAACCACAGAAAAGACTCTGGACCTTGAGCCTAGTGAAGCTTTCTAGTCGGTGAACATATTGAC
>VMDO01024377.1:0-29844 GCA_007922755.1 Pedetes capensis
TATCACTGACAACATTGTATTTCATGACAGATCTTGAAATGTCTTTTTTGATGATGAATGCAACCCCATTTCTCTTTAGTTTATCATTCCCAGCATAGTAGACCATATGATTGTCTGACTCAAAATGGCCTATGCCAGTCCATTTTAGCTCACTGATGCCTAGAATGTCAATGTTTATGTGATCCATTTCTCTTTTAACCATTTCTAACTTGCCTAGATTCATACTCCGTACATTCCATGTTCCAATTATTAATGGATGTTTACAGTTGTTTCTCCTCATTTTGCTTCCTGTCACATCATCACGTTGAGCACCCTGGGGTTTTACTCCATTTCCTTCATCACAGTATACTCTACTTGGAGGAGGCAACTCTTCCCCAGTAGTCTTTTGAGTGCCTTCCAACCTGGGGGCCTCATTTTCAGGCACTATATCTGACAGTGTTTCTTTGCTCTCCATAGGGTTTTCAATGGCTAGTTGTTTCGGGACTGGCTCGCCAGGTCCTACTCCCTAGTCTGTCTTAGTCTGGAAGCTCAGCTGAAAGCCTGTCCACCTTGGGTAACCTTGCTCATGTCTAAGGTTACAGTGGCAGAGCTCTCAGCCTCATGGCAACACGCAAGCCCCCACGGCAAACTGACAGACATGTGGGGGCTCTGATGGTAAAATAATTAATACGAGGATGCATATATAGCATAGGGAAAAGAGAAGGAGAATAGAAAGAGGGAAGAGAGTAAAACAAGGAAGGAAGCAAATAAAAATTAAAAAAAAAAAAAACAACCTCACGCATACATACTCCCACCCATGTATAAAATCGCTTATAGTCAGGTGCAGTGGTATACACCTGCATTCCCAGCAGCTTGGGGGCAAAGGCAGGAGGACCACAAGCCCGAGATCAAAGGCAGTCTGTGCAACCCAGCAAGCCCCTGTCTCAAAAAGTAAAAAATATGGACTGGGGGCGCAGCACAGCTTTCCGCCCACTTGGGAGACCACTTGGGAGAACCAAATCCTCTTGTGGGTGGGATGATATTCAACCCCCCCAGAGAGAGTCTGTAGTAGGTCTGCCATGCACAGCAATTGCACTAGAAACTGTTCTTACTGTGTCTAATTGTCCCGCAAGACTCTGCCAGAAAGGAGCACTCTGTCCGCGTGGTGCTCAGCCTCCTCCGCAGACCTCACCTTTCTCCACAGTGCGGTGGGATGACTTAGTATCCCCTCTGGTGTGTCTGGGGTCCAGGCATATGTGTGCCCGCATGTCTGTGGAGATTGCATCTGCATGACTGTCCCGCCACAACAGGAGAGAGGGAGCTGCGTTTCAGCTCTGGATGTGTACTGCTGGCACTGGTTTCCCACCGCCACAACAGGAGGGAGGGTGCCATTCCGTGCTGTCAAATCTTATAGCTGGTTAAAAGATCAATTGACTATAAAAGAAGAGTAAAGACTTTGGAGTTGTAAAGACTGAAAAAGCTTCTTTCTTGCACAAAAGAAAGCTGTTGGAGAATAACATCTATCAACGCAAGGGGGAATGCAGGGAACTTGAGAGCCAGGGTGCAGGCCACCAGGACTTGGCTCAGAGGGCAGCACAGGGATGCTCCTGGGCTTTAGTTCAGTTCCAGAGAGTGGTAAACTGGGAGATGGGTAAAGCTGTGGGGAAAATAAAAAATAGACTCTCCAGATGAGCTGGAAGCTGGCAGGACTGCACATGCTGGAAAATGTAATGAGGATGCATATATAGCTTTTCTACAAGGTAAAAAGAAGTGAGTAACAACCCAGAAACAAACAATCAATAAAAAGGTGTACAAGTAAGTTCTGGTGCAAATCTGAAGCTGACTGGAAGATGGCAGCATTTTTGGATGACCATGGAACATGAGAGGGTCATCCACTGCACATGAAGGCTGGGGGCAGTTGCCCTTGGGCCCCATGAACAGGAGACATAAAGCTCTTGTACCACCTGGCTCTGCAGTGCACAAGGTCCACAGTGCTTTACATAGAGTCTCCGGTGGTCACGGTCAGGTTTGAATAAGACATGGGGAAATAAACACGCAGAATTCGATTGGGGTCGCAGAATGAAAGGTGATTTTTGACAATGTAGACATTGTGAAAGTCCAGGTGACACAGATGGAAAGCAGAAGGGGGTGGATTGTGGAGGGAAGGGTGAAGACAAAGACATCTCACTTCCCACCAGGGTTGGGTGTTGAGACACAGGTGGTCAGTGACACACGGAGGTGCGCTTCACTGAAGTGACAAGGACGGCTGCTGAGACGAGGACCAGAGAGAGTGACAAAGTCATGTGACATTTGTAGAGAAAATGGGTAAGGAGTGGAGGGGCTGGAGGCCTAGACCCCCGCTGCTCTTACATAAGGGCAAGCCAGTCTTTCCAAAGGACCAGGGTTCCTGGAGTTTGGAGGGGGCTCAGTTCAGCAGTGTGGCTGGGTTAAAGGAGACAAATTCCCAGGTATGCACCATCTGGGGTCTCAGGGAACAGGGGGTTACCCTTGTAATTGGAGCTGGCCTGGGGTCTTCCTAGGTGTGTGTGGAGGAGACCACCCTGTTCCCCATCGAGAAGGAGTGACCTCCCTGCAGATGTCAGGGCATCTTTGACCTCATTTGCCTGGACACTCAGTCTCCCCTTCTCAGGTGCAGAATAGGTGGAGGATTCATCTGGGGAGGGGTATAGGGTCCATAACCAGCCAGAGGAGTCAGTGGACTTTGTCTGAAGTTGGTAAGTCAAAAATTATGATAATAAGCATATTATCTAGAAAAATGAAGTAACCAACTGGATACCTATAGTCAGAGATGGTGGAAGAGGCCTTTGGAGAGCAACAATATGGGGGCCTGGTGTACATGGTGGGACACAGTTGCTTTAAAGACAAAGGCCCTATGTTCTATCATTTAAAAAAAATTACTTTGGAGGATAATTTGCAAACTGCAGGGAAAGCACACACTATCAAAAAGACCTTAGCTGAGTTGAGTATGGTGGTGCACACCTGAAATCTCAGCAACTTGGGAGGCAGAGGCAGGAGGATCGTATGGGGCCAGAGGCAGCCTGTGCAACCAGATGCTGTGGCAAAATAAAAAATGAAAGATGAGATGCAGGCTGATGGGACAGTGCTTGCAAGGTATGTGCAAGGCCCTGGGTTCAATTCCTCAGTACCACACACACACACACACACACACACACACACACACACGTTGTTGTTGTTGTTAGGTGCCGTCGAGTCGGTATCCAACTCATAGCAACCCTCTGTACAACAGGGGAAACACTATTGTCAGTGCTTCTCTGCTATTCATAGGGTTTTCAATGGCAGATTGATTTTTGGGAGGGGGTTGCCAGGTCCATCTTCCAAGCCTACAGCTTCTGGTGTTCCCAGGCAGTCTCCAATCCAGGTACTAACCAGGCCTGACCCTGCTTAGCTTCCAAGATCTGACAGGATTGGATGCCACAAGGCTATGGCTGCAGGCTATATATATATATATATGCACATACATACACACATATATATACATATATACATATACGTGTGTGTATATATACACACATATATGTATATAATAAGATAAAATAAAGAATACTTCGGCTGGCTGAGAAAATGGGCTACATTTAGCAAATGAAATTTAGCAGCAATTAATTTAAGTCAAAAAAGGACACATGGACAGTACCAAGGAGGAGGAACTCAACTTAGCCAGCCTCAGGTCTGCCCACAGCATGATGTATGTGTCTGTCTGTCTGTATATTCCCTAAGCTTTTGATCTCCTTGAAGGACTGACCCTAACTCCCCCATCCTACTCCACAGCCAATTCCAGATGACGCTCTGAGTAGAAACAATAACCCATCTTCTGTCTCCTGGATATTGATCCAGATTAATATTTTGAATTTAAAACCAAACAAAACAATGATTGACACAGAGGTCAAAGGAAGTAACACTTATTTGGGTAATACAGAATTGCAACTCTAGTACCCTGAATCAGGGCAGCCTGAACAACTCTTACAAGGCAAAGGCAGGAGAGGTTTTCTTGAAGGGGATTTCCACAGCAGCTTTTGGAGGCAGTGAACTGGCTGGTCAGAAATCCCCAACTGCAAGCCTGTTCCAGTTGATGAGGTCAGTAGGGTACTTCCAAATCAGAAATGTTGAAGGCCTATGGACATGGACTTCACCTGTTCAGCCAAGGCCACTGGAACATTCTGTGGTTTGACCTTTTACAGGTGTGAGGGCAACCCACTCTGAGTCTCCTGATTCTACCTTAGAAAGTCTGGGCTTTCATTTCTCCATTTTCCTTCCCAATCCATTGTACGTTCCTATTGATTACAGTTACCACTCAAAGTCCCAAGCCTCCTGGAGGAAGACCCCCTTCATGGAAGTCTGTTGTCCATCATTTCTGACTCTCTAAGTCAGAACTCTGGGTGTTCTGGAGTGCGTAGCCCTACCGGTGAATTTCCCCATATTTACAACTTTATTAAATGTCTCCTTTCTCTTGCTTCATCAGGAGCTGGCTCCCTTTTCAGGTCACTCAAGTAGGGACTGTCTGGCTAGGTTTGGGTTTCTGTCCCTGCTTGTTTATCTTATGTTAAGTGCCACAGGGCCAACAGAGGGACAGGTGCCCTTCTTACCTCCTGTTTTGCCTGTAGATCATTTCCCATCCTGTAGATCATTTCCCATCCGGTTTCTTACAAAACCCCCAGGTATTGGAAATACTGTTGTCTAGATTACCATGGCTGCCTCCCTGCCTTCCAGTTATCCTCTGCTTCGTGAAGGCAGTACGTGGCTAGTGTTTTCTCTCTAGCACAACTTTTGTCATAATTCTCGGTGATTTCAGTAACCACGTAAACAACAGTTCGAACTTTCAGGACCTTGGCCTCTTCACCATCAACCCCCCTTCTTCCATCTCCTCAGGACCTACCCCCCAACTGTGATGGGCACCCCACAGACCTTACAACTGTGCTATATTCAGTGCGACAATCACCCCATTCTCAAACCATCTGCACCTCATTTTCCCACCATTCTCTCTAGAACTGATTCTTGCCACCCTTCAAGCTGGTGGGGATCTTTGATCTATTGACCCCTTTTTTGTAGAGTCTCCCACCTCCATTCTTCCTTCACCCAGAGGAGACTCTGAAGTCCAACATTCTGACCATCTCTTCCTGTCCTTTAGCAACCTTGCCCTTCTTTCCTTATGCTGTGCCATCTTGATAAAGTTGAAACCTGATTAAACCCAATTTATCTCCTAGTCTGCACTTTCACCCTAGCAGCTCATTGTATGCTGGGTGGCCTCACATTAAATTTGTAGGCACAAAGCTTACATAAAATCCCAGCTTTGCCTGATGCCCTATTATATTTGCAGGTTAATGTGATCTCTCTTTCTCACAATAATATTGCATGTCTTTTCTTTCTTTTTTTGCTACAGAGCCTTGAAGCCTTTCTCCCTTCTCATTCTGAGGTGAAGATCATGCATGTTATCACTCTCAAAATGGAAACAACCAAAACAGACCCACTTCTGCTCACCACCGAATCTATGATCCTGCAGGCCTGGAAGTACAGGCCAGCTTCTATCTATGGATACCTTTGCACGGGTGCGTTGGTATCATCTCTTCTTATTTTTTAAAGGATCTTGTCCCTTTTTATTCCAGATTGTTTGAATTAGTACACAAGTATTCACCACCTTGCCCTCAACTGCCTTCCACATTCCTCTCTAGCTACCAGACCATCCTCTCTGTTATAGCAAACCTTCTTTATAAAACTATCTAGAGTTGCTGCCTCCACTTCTGTACCTCCCATTCTCTCTCTCTCTCTCTCTTTCTCTCTCTCAGTGTATCTGAAACATCAACCACTGCATGTGTACAATACATACATAAAATAATAATGGATTATCAGTGTAAACACCCTTGTCAGTCCCATCCAGATCACAAAGCAAATGCCTTCTTGTGCTTCCCCTGAATCCTACCTGTCAGGCCAGCTTTACCATTTCCTTTTCTTATTTTTCAATTTAGTTTTTTCACCTAAGCAAGAATATGGTTTTGTTTGCCTTTGTACATTACACAAATGGAGTCATGTAGTACTGTCTATACCAATGGGAACCTGGCTTTTTTCATTTACTTTCTGTCTATGACATCCATCTGCTTGGCTGTTGTCTGCAGCTACAGTTCACCAGTTTTCCTTGTTGTATAGTAACCTGGTGTACGAGTAGATTTGAATTAATTTAATCCATTCTACTACCAGTGGACATTTGGATTATTTCGAGTTTGGGACAATTATGAGTAATGCTGCTATGAAACATCGTGTGGATGCACATGTAGCCTGATGTCCAGATACATGCATTGCTGTTGGAAATATAGTCATGTGTTGCCTATCAATGTTCTGGTTAATGACAGGCCCATATGTGATGGTTGTCCCATAAGATTATAATGGAGCTGAACAGTTTCTATCACTTAATGATACTGTAGCTACCATAACCTTATAGTGCAACATATTTCATGCATTTGTGGTGATGCTAATGTGAAAAAACCTATTGTATTGCCAGCTGTATAAAAGTATAGCACCTACGATTTCATACAGTATGGAATACTTGATAATAATAGGAAGTGACTGTTACTGGTTCATGTATTTACTGCATTATATTTTTATCATGTTTTAGAGTGCATTCTTTCTGTTGATAAAAAATATTTGCTATAAGCCAGGATGCTATCCTAAGCTGGTAGTACCCTCAACATCATGTTCACGGCCCTTCTCTATGGCATCATTTTCTCTTGGGCTTGATTCAGTCTTGTTTGGTTCACCATGTCCCAGCAGCAATAATAGGCTATTGTGAGTATTTATCCGTAGTGTATGTGAAGTGGGCCACACCACCTTGGTTGGTGTGAGTACACCAATGACTATGCAACAAAATCACCTAAGGATATACTTCTCAGAATGTATTTCTGTAGTTAAAGAATGTATGGCTGTGTGTGTGTGTATGTGTGTGAGTGTGTATGTACACACTGTACATGATGTCTGTACACACATGCTTTACATAATGTATGTGTGTACTATACATCATTTGTCTCTATGTATTCACACATACTATAGGTAATATATAAACACTATACATTATTCGGGCTGGGATTTAGCTCAGTAGATAGAAGGCTGCTCTGCAGTCTCTGAGGTCCTGGGTTCGATTCCCAGCACTGCAAATATGGGAGAAGGATGTGGCAATCAGCTGCTGAGGCAATCCCAAAACAATCAGCTATTGAAAACCCTATGAGGGTTGCTATGAGTCAGAAAAGACTCGACAGCACCTAACAACAACAGTTTGGGGCTAGGATTTAGCTTAGTTGATAGTGCTCCACTCTGCAGTCTCTGAGGTCATGAGTTCGATTCCTAGCATCCCCAAAAATGGGAGAAGGATGTGGCAATCCACTCTCAAGGTGATCCCGAAACAATCAGCCATTGAAAACCCTATGAGGGTCGCTATGAGTTGGACATGACTCAGTGGCACTGAACAACAACAATGATACATTATTCGTGTATTCTCACACACATACATTTCACATTATACATAGGAGAAGTAGACTTTGCGGGTTATAGAGCATGCATTTGACCTTATTTCAGATTGTTTCCCAAAGTGCCAATAATTTCCATTGCCACTAGTTGTGTATGTGGCTGTCAATAGTCTATATCTTCCAAACACTTGGTACTTTGGGTCTTTCCATTTGGGGATTCTGTTCAGTGTGTAGGAGTGTCTTTGTGGTCTCATTTGGCATAGATGGCTACATGTCACATAAGATGGCACCCAATGAAGCTGAAATGGGCCCCTGGGCATTGAGGTGGACTGTGAGAACTGGGCTTAGCACCTGTGTTTGGCATGGACTCTGTTACTTTCTCTCTTTGACAGATAGCATGGAGGCATAACAGCTTTCAACTTACAGATTTGTGGTAAGGACTAAATATAATACATATAAACTGAGATATAGTAGGTACTTAGTGAAAGGGGACTCTTTTGCCTAGTATCTTTACTCATTGAGTGACAAAGACCATCAAGACAGAGAAAGAACACAGAGCTCTGGAGAACTGAGAGGAAGCAATGGAGGGTGGTGGTTAACCATGGAATGAACCTGGTTGATAGTTTTTATTATTATCTGACAAATATTTACTCTTCCCTTTGATAGTATGAGCTCAGTGTACTGCCTTGCCCTAACTCCCTGAGATTTGCTTTGGCTAGGCTGCATCCCAGCAGAGCTTGGAATGTTCTTGTGTGGTTTTACTTGGCCTCCTGACCTCCAGCCCTCCCTTGTGGTAAGCACATGGCCACTGCTTCCTCAGCCTGAACCATATTCCTGGGAGTGCAGATGACTTTTCCAATGCTATCTTGATACCATGGCTCAGCTGTGTATGACTATGTTGAAAATTGCTGGCAATGACAGTTTCAGAATTTTATTGTGTATGGCAATGATAAAAAATAATAAACATAAAATAGATTTTCTTTTCAGATAAGAATGAGTATGATAGTGGGCAGACAGTCTAATATACACCTGAAGCTGTCAGTATTTGTTTTCTCAGAAGCATGAAATGATAAGTACAAAAAGGTTTTCCTGCTTTGAAAAGAGAAAATGCAGTTAAAAAAAACAGAACTGCTTCAAATCATAGTTTCTCTCCACTGGTACAGTTTTAAGGGTGAAAAAACTTCCGCAAAACTGGAATCTCAAAGGATAGAAATATGCTAGATGAGAATATGGATATATTTGCAGAAGAGTAAACCATAGACCTAATCTCATATAACACCGTCATGTCCATATAACAAAGAAAAGGTTAATACTGACTACCAAGTACTTGTTCATCTCCCACCCTCCCACTCACCTCTTCACCCCTCTGGCCATCCTCAACTCCAGCCACCCACTTATTCAACAGCCATTTGCTGATTGCCTGAGATGCTCAGTGTGAGTGTATGGGCGGAAGGATTGCATTTTAATAGACATTGGTCCATTTTGAGTAAATGTTTGTGAAAGATGTAAGGTTTGTATTTATATTAGCTTACATTTCATTTGGAAGTCCAATTTTTACAGTAATATTTGTTGAAAAGATTATCTTTTTTTCTCTATTGTATTATTGTCTTTGCTCTTTTGTGAAAGATGAGTTGACTATATTCGTATGGATCTAC
Source organism: Pedetes capensis (assembly GCA_007922755.1). Lineage (NCBI taxonomy): Eukaryota > Metazoa > Chordata > Mammalia > Rodentia > Pedetidae > Pedetes > Pedetes capensis. Next base: position 9,122 of record VMDO01024377.1, read on the forward strand.
TTCTGGGCTCTCTATTCTGTCCTATTGATCTATTTGTCTATTTTTTTGCCATTGTTCTGCTGTCTTGAGTACTATAGCTTGATAATAACTTTTGAAGTCAGGGTGGTGTCAATCATTTAGTTTCCTTTGTCAGTATTTTGTTTGCTATTCTGGATATTTTGCCCTTTGGTATAAACTTTAGAAAGAGTTTGTTGATATCTCCTACAATAACTTCTTGGGGTTTTTTATTGGGATTTCATTGAATATAAAGTTCAGAAGAAATGACATCTTAGCAATATTGAATCTTCTTATCCATGAACATGGATTTTTCCTGTTTACATACTTCTTTGATTTCTTTAATCAGGGTTTTGTAGTTGTCCTCATATTTAGTGCATATTTTATTATATTTCCATTTAAGTATTTCATTTTGTGGTCTTAATATAAATTGTGTTGTACTTTTAGTTTCAATTTCCAATTGTTTGTTTCTGTCATATAGGAAAGTAATATACTTTCTTGTATTAGCATTTTATCCTACAAACATGTTATACTCACTTACTAGTTCCAGGATTTTGTTTTAGTCCATTATTTGTGGTTTTCTACAAGGACAATCTGCATACAAAGACAATTTCTTTCTTGCTTTCCAATCTGTATACTTTCTTTAATTTTTTTATTATCTTATTGCATTAGCAGGACTTCAGATCCAAAGCTGAGTAGGAGTGGAGAGAGAGATGACATATTTGCTTTGAACCTGATCTTCGTAGCAATGCATCTGTTTTCTCACCATTAATCATGATGTAGACTCTTTTTGTTGTTGTTGTTTGGTTTTTATTTTGTTTTATAGACTCTATCAGGTTAGAGAGTTCCTTTCTATTCTTAGTACACCAAGAGTTAACATTAATAAGTGTTAATTTTTGTCAAAATTTTCTTCTGCATTGGTTTTTCTTCTTTAGTCTGTTGATATGTTGGATTATATTAAGTATTTTGAATGGATGAATTGGTCTGGCATGGATGGAATAAATCCCACTGGTTATTGTAGTGGTTAATCATAATTATCAACTTGATTGGATGGAGAAGTGATTAGGAAATTAATAAAGTACCCTTCAGAGTGTGCCCTGTGGGTATTTCTAGAAAGGATTAACTAAGGAGGGAAGACTTGACCTGGATATGGACTGGAGACCTGGATGAAATAAAATGGGAAAAAGAGAAAACCAGCTAATGCAGGCATATTCCTCTCTGCTTCCTGGCTGCCCTGAGGTGAGCAGCCTCCTCCACACACTCCTCCACCATGATACTCAGCCTCATGTCAGGCTCAAAATAAAGACAATGGACAATGGACTGAGCCCTCTGAAACTGTGAGCAAAATAAGATCGTGCCCCCTTAAGTTGTTTCTTTTAGATATTTCGTCACAGTGATGAAACATCTGACTAACACAGAAGATTGGTGCTCAGAGTGGGACCATTGCTGTGACTATTCCTGGTGGTATGGTTTAAAAGCCTTTGAAACTGGTTTGTAGGGGAAATTTTAAAATGTTTGGAGATCTGCACTAGAGAAGCTCTAAAATGCTATAAATAGTGCTAAATAGGGGATTCTTGTGAGAACTTAAAAGACTAAAATACTGACAGGGATGCAGACAGTAAAGGCTGTGCTCATGAGGATTCAGATGGGAATAAAATCTTTATTGGAAATTGGCAAGAGACCATGCTGTTACATTCTGGCAAAAAACAAACAAAACAAACAAATAACAAAACTTGTCTGCATTTTGTTTGTGTTCTGAGGCTTTCAGTTAGGGTAAATTTAAAGACTGGCCTAATTAATCTGGGAGAGGAAATTTCAAAGCAACCTAATACTTAGGTTGTGGCATGGTTATTGATAGCTGTTGTTAGCTAAGACTAAAAGCTAGTGAGAATTGGTAGCAAAAAGCACAGTGAAAAGATTTTAAAAGCATTCAGTTCAGTCAGAAAAATAAAGTTGGGGCCAACGAAAATATGGGCCAATATAAAGGAGACAACTACTTTCCACCAAGACAATGGAAAAGATACCTTGAGGCCATCTCAGGAATCAGCAAGATTCCACCCACCACAGCCTCAAGGGTATAAATGTTTAAACTCATTTAAAAGGCTGTCCCTTGAGAAGAGAGAGCACCAGAGCTCTCTGCTGCTTATAGGGCTGCCTAGGAAGTTGTTTCCACAAGATTCATTTCACTGTGTTGAGCCTCTCAGGCATAAAGAGGCCACTGAAGTCATGATCTAAGAGGACCTGTGGTCACTTGAGCTGGTGGCAGACCTTAGCATCATTCACATAATTCTGGTGTTATAGGCACACAGAATACAAGAGTTGTGAGATCATGAAGGCTTCTACCTAGATTTCAAAGGAGAGCTCAGAGGCCAGGAAATGTGTGGCAAAGTAAGATCTCTGCAGGCAACCCATGAGAGGGTCAGGTATAAATCTGTGAAAGTAAAGCCTAAATATATGAGAGTAAAGCCCAGGAAGTTAAAGATGCCAGGAACATGGAACATCTGCCCAGGAAAGCTTCAGATAGTTAGAAGAGCCCAAGAGACAGGCCATATGGGCTGTAAAAGATAAGGTCACAGGGAAAGGGATGCTTAAGCCTATCATACCATTATGTGCCCCACCTGTTGTATATGAAGTTACAGGATTTAGTGTGTGACCAGCTGCTGGGTTGATGTCTTGCTTTTGTCCAATGTTTCCTTGCTATTCTACTATTTGGAGTGGGAATGTTTATTCTGTGATATGGTATGTTGCAAATTTGTATCTTGCTTTTAAAGTTTGACAGAGTCTCACATTTAAGAGTTTTCCTGAAGTCTCAGAAGAGACTTTACGCTTGGACTTTTAAACAGTGTTAGAACTGCTAAGACAATAGGGATCTTGGAGATGGACTAGATGCGTTTTGCATTATGAGATGGATATGAACCATTTTAGGGATGAGGGAGGAGGTTATGATTTAAGATGTGTTTGAGTGTTAAGTGACAGAAAGTGTTCTTGTGATGGGTGATATTCATTGTCAGTGAGAGTGGATTTATAATCACCTAAGAGATTGGTGAGCCTGCAGCCATACCACCATAGTGTCCAATCCCATCAAATCTCAGAAGCTAAAGCAGGATTGGGCCTGGTTAGTACTTGGATGGGAGACTGCCTGGGACCCCGAAGTGCTGCAGGCTTGGAAGAAGGACCTGGCAACCTATTCCCAAAAGACAATCGCCATTAATAACCCTATGAATAGCAGAAAATCACGAACAATATTGTTTTGCCTATTGTACGTAGGGTCGCTATGAGTTGGACATTGACTCAATGGCACCTAACAACAACATCAAAGGAGATTGGTGGGGCAGACCTCTGGGTGTGCCTAAGCATTAACAAAGGAGAGAGGACTTTCCTGAATGTGGGTGGTGTCACTCTATAGACTTGGACCTGGATGGAATAAAAGAGGTAAAAGGAGAAAGTCAATTAGCAAAGGCATTTTCCCCTCTATTCACATCCACCATGAGGTGAGCAGCCTCCTTCTCCACACACTCCTTCTGCCATGATGTTCAGCCTCACCTCAGGCCCAAAATAAGGCCAGCTGACCATGGAAGGAACCCTTTGAAACCATGAGCAAATAAATTCTTCTTCCCTTAAGTTGTTTCTGTCAGATATTTTATCACAGCAATTAAAAAGTCTCACTAACATAGCTATGATTTATAATTTTATTTTTACATTGTAAATTTGACTTGGTAATATTTTTGTTGAGGACTTTTGCATTTATTTCTGTAGTTTTCCTTTCTTGTAGTGTCTTTATCCAATTTTGATCTTAGGGTAATATTGACCTTATAAAGTTACGTGGGAAGTGTTTTCTTGTTCTCAATTTCTACAGGAGACTCTAGAGCATTGTTATCACATCTCCCTTCAATGTTATGTAGCATTCGTCAGTGAAACCATATTGCCTCGTACTTTGTGTTTTGGAAAGTTATTGATTCAATTCTTCAATAAAGTCCTGCTTGGATTATCTCTTTCTTCTTGAAAGATAGTTTTCTGTGGCAGATTGTTTCTGGATTGTTTTGAGAGTATGCTACCAGGTCCTTCTTCTGGAGCGGTTAGTGTATCTTTTTTCTGTTACTTTTAATCTATCTGTTCCTTAATATTATTATTTAGAGTGAGTTTCTTATAGACAATAGCATTGGATAATTTTTATCCAGTTCAGTAGTTTTTTTCTTTTCATTTTTAAATTCAGATCTACTTAAAATGGTTAGTCATATAGTTGGATTAATATTTATCATATTTATGGATTTTTCTAAGCATCTAAAATCTTTTAAATAATTTCCAGATAGTTTTTGTAGCCTTGGCTGGCCCAGCAATATGTGGCAGGCTCAAACTTCCAGCCCTTGGAACAGACACAGGGTTTGCTGTGGCCTTGCCAAAATGCTGGTACACCTCTCAGCATTGCAAGGACCAGAGAGCAGCATGGTGCCACGGCCACTGGGGGACTACTCCAGGACCAGCTGGTCAAAGGTGAGGATCTTGCCCCTGGCCTTTCAGGATGCGGCTACTGCCCAGCTGCTCCTGCACAGTGCACACACATTGAGCTTGAGCCCCTCAAGGACCAGCTCATCATCAGTTGTCCCCCAAATCACAGCAGGTTTTTTTTATTCATTTTTATTTTTTTATGTTTCCCTGCCCAGGAAGCTTCATCTTTGGGATCATCTGGGAAAGGGACAGAGATGACCAGTCAGTGCCACTCATAAACAACTTTTTCAGCACAATGTAGTTGAAAGTGGAGTTGGTTCCTCTGGTCAGAAACCTGTACAGCTTCACCAACAGCCTCACGTAGATGTCCTGGCTCTGGTGCTCCTTGTGGTGAAACTTTTGGTCCTTGTTATGGTGGGCATGGATTCCCATGATGGCAGCTTCTGCCTGGCCGGGTGGAGAAAAGAGCACAGCACCAGAGTTCATTCATCATATTTTAACTGTTTTCTTTGCTAGCCCTTCCTTCCTTCCTTCCTCCTTTCCTTCCTTCCTTCCCTTCTTTCTTTTTTGTCTTTCCTTTTTATCTATTTTCTCTGATTTTAATGGAACATGTTTTAGGATTCCATTTCTCTCTTCTCTTAGCACATCAATTATACTTTAATTTTCAAAAATGTCTTACGGTTTGCAATAGACATTTACAACTAATTTAAGTGTACTTTCATAGAACACTGTTGTGTACTTCCTCATGGGTAGTAAGTATAATTGCCTTACAATGAGTAGTTCTCATTTCCTCCCTTACTTCCCATGTAACATGGCTGTCATTCATTTCACACAGCCTTAATTTTTAATTACCCAATACACTGCTGCTATTGTACTTTGACCAAACAGCTAATTATTCAATCAATTAAGAATAGGAAAAAAAGTTTTATTTTACCTTTGAGATATTATGATATAATAAGAAATATATATTTTGGCCCTTGTTCCCATTTTCTGGCACTCAACTCTTAAAATCCTTGGAATCCCTGGAGTTATGTGTCTTTTGTATGATAATGAGTTGATTGATGTCTAAGTTTTCTTGGATAGGCAGGGATAGGGGGCTGGATGCCAGGGGTGACCAACGATGTAATTAGAGGCTTGGAGCTTTCTGTGCCCCACAGCATCCCTGCCCAGACTCCAGAGGAGAGAGGCTGGGGTTGAGCTGATCACCAACTGTTCCTGATGTAATCAATCATGCCTGCACACTGAAGCCTTCATAAAATCCCAAAAGGATAGTTTTTAGAGAGCTTTGGTGCTGCTGAACACATGGAGGTGCTAAGAAAGTCACCTGCGCACTAAGCTTCATGCCCTTTCTCTCATACATTGCCCTATACATCTCTTCCATTTGGCTGCTTTTGCTGTTGTTTGTTTTGATTTGCTTTTGGTTTGTTGGTTTGAGACAATATCTCACTACACAGCTCCAATCCTCCTGCCTCAGCCTCCTGAATACTGGGTAGGATTGTACGTGTGTGCCACTACACCTGGCTATGTGGCTGTTTAAGGTAAGAAAATGTTTCCACGGGTTCTGTGAACCATTTTGGAAAGTGATTGAACCTAAGAAGCGGTTATGAGAACCTGTGACTTGCAAGCAAGTTGTACAGAAATTGCGAGGGCCCTACTACTAGTGAGCAGGATCTGAAGTAGGGTACAGTCCTATGAGACTGAGCTCTTAACTTGTGAGATTTGTGCTAACTCCAGATAGTGTCAGAACTGAATTGACGCTGTAGTTTACAAGAAATTGGGGAATTGCTCAGTGCGGATGAAATCCCACACATTTGATCACAGAAGGGTTCTGTGTTCAGTGTGAGTATAGAGAAAAAGTTTGTTTTTCCCTACGTCACCTTCTTGTTTTCTTTCTATAACACTGTTTCAAGTTTCTGGCCTCTACAATTTTCCTTTTTTTTTTTAAAATAACTTTTAATAAACACTTCTTGGGAGGAAGGTCTTCTGGTGACATTCTTTCAGTTTTTGTTTATGTGATAAATGTTTATTGATTGCTCCTTAGAATTCATAAGAAAAATTCATCAGATCCAGAGTTCTAGGTTGGTGTCAATGTTTGTTTAAACACCTTACATATGTCACTCCATTCCTTTCTGATTACATTATTTCTGAAGAGATATTCAATCTAATTCTGAATTTTGTTCCTGGACAAGTAAGGTGGTTTCCTTCTGACTTCTTACAGGAGTTTCTATAACATTCTGCAGTTTGAATGTTATAGAATTTGGTGTGTGTTGTGTGTTTGTGTATTTATATGTATCTAATATATTTATTCTATTGGAATTCACTGAGTTTTCTGTGCTTGTGGTTTAGAGTGAGTGAATAATTTTGGAAAATTCTCAGCCATTATTGCTGCACACATTTCTTTTACTCCTTTGTGAATAGTGCTGTATCTCTTAGGGTTATACTGTAGATTTCACCAAGGATGTCTTAAATCATCTTCATTACCTTTTTTCCTGAGTATTTAATTATTTTCAATAAGAGTTTAAAAATTCCTTTTCTAATTGTTTTTTGCTAATTACAGAAAATCTAATTATTCTTTGTATGACTCTATCTTGCAGACTTCCTAAATTAGTTATTAGGTATGTAAATTCACTGTAGTTCTTATTTTGTGGTTCTACTAGATTTTTCTACACAAACAATCATATTCACAAATGTCTGTAGACTTACTTACATCAAGTAGGTTCTAAATCATTTCATTATAAAACAAGTGATGATGTCAGTCCTCCAATCATAAGACTTTAAGTGACTTCTATTGCCTATGTAAGTTATCCCAAACTCTCTGGCCTGGAAGTAGTGTTCTCTGTAACACAAGTAGAAGAGTTCATGACTCAATTGTCCTGTGACATGGTGCTGTCCAAGAGCAGGTGCAGACACCCAGGGTTGGGAGTCTTGCCAGGTTTTGCCTCACTCATCCATCAGGTTTGTTCTCAAGCTGGTTCTGCTTGATGCTAAGATGAAAACAGCAGTTCTAGATCTACCAAGCAGGACACTCTCCACTTAACAGTAACTTCTGTCATTTATTCTGATGCCTGAAATGCTCCCACTTATCATTCATTCCTTTGGGTTAAGGCATGGTCCCTTCCCAACAAACAAGTCAAACTTTCCATAAGAGTAATAAGTCCTCAGATTGGTTAAAAATTTCAGAAAAATATGATGACATCAAGTCATTCTCAGTAATTATAACCTTAGGGTGAATTATTTTCTTTAAATGACCAAACAGATTGAGAGAAACTCAATGATTCAATGCCAACATGACAATTTGATAACCGACCTATGAACTCACTGCTTCTTCCTTTACAGGTAATGTTTGTATGTGTGTATTTGTCCATTCTGCTTCTTAAAGGTGTAGATTTTATTATATAGCTTGGTGTGGAACTAAAATCAGGCCATGTGGATATCTTTATGTTGAAGCAGGGGACACCATTATCAGTGACTTCCTGCGATTTACTATGGAGTAGTGAGATCAAGCTGTCTTCCCCTTGAATCTTACTTCCTCGATTATTGGTCTTTGAAAAGTGAATGAATCTCCTTGAGCCTCAGTTTCCTCATCTGGAAATTAAGGTTAGTAATAGCTAATTTGAAAGCCAGGGCTTCTCAGTCCTGACATTGTTGACATTGTGGTTATGGTAATTCTTTGTTTTGGGAGGCTAAACTGTCCAGTAGCATCTGTGACTTCTACCCATTCCATGCCAGTACTACCTCTCCTCCCTTAATTGAGGCAACCAAAAATGTCTCTGGGCATTGCCATTGGCCCTCAGAGGTGAACCATGAACTGAGGTGTTCAAAGTCCTTACACAGCGTTGGCACAAGAGACCTGTCGACAACATTAGCATTGCTCCTCTTTCCTCCCTCCCACTCCTATGGCCCCAAGGATTAAGTCTACCTCTCATCATAAACATCAGGAGTCCTGACTAGGAGAGGGGCCTCGCTGGGTTTGGAATGATCTGCTCCCCAATTCTTCTCAGTCTCCCAAATGGATTTAAAACATCAGTGTTGGGACCAACACTGATGCTATAATTTCAAAGCTGCCTTGAGTACTGCATTTTCCTTCACATTTTTAGCAAAATCATTTGCAAATTGTAAGGTGAAAGATAATGTGTATTATACCTGATGGCAGTATTTTATTTGTGGGGCAAAGTTGTTGAATTATTATGCTAAGTAAATACATGTTTCAGATGTGGGTTTTGTAGAGAAAACCAAGGCCATGGATGCAGGGCCATGGATTGGTGAGTGGCCCAGCGCCCAGTGTGGCAGCAATTTGCAGCTCCTGATAGAAAGGCAGTTCCTAAGAAGTGGGAAAAGTGAATGACCATGTCTATTTACCAGCATTGGTCCTGGTTTCCATTAGAGGGGGTAGAAGGAAGACCCACTCAGGAGAAAACTGGGGAGTGATGGAATTGAGGGTCCCCTAGGAGTGAGGAGTATGTAGTGGTCAGGTCTGCCTTGGTTCTGAGGGAGGCTCTGGGCCTGGGTGGGGTGTCTGGTTCTGATCAGTAAAGCAGAGGTGTGGCTGGGGGCTCATCCATCATATTCTCGACAGCCCTGGGCCAGTCTGGGATGGGACTTAGAAGTCAAGTTTGTGATGTTAGAACTAGAGGTCACTTTAGAAGAAAAGCCCCATGGAGAGGGACCTCATTCTAATGGGAGCCTCTATGATTTTAGAAAGTCCTCTCATGGCTCTTGTGGTGCACCTCCCAATAAGCTCCACATGTGTTGCAGAAGTGGTACTGGCTTGTGAGGTCAGAGTATGGGGCACCTACTTGGCATGGGCTTAGCTAGCAGAAATTTTTGATGAAAACTACATCACCATATCTTAAGTACACACTCAAATTTGCCTTGAAATGTATAGATATTTTTATACCCCTATGGGTAATTTAACTACAGGGATTCTGACAAATGTCTCATTAGGTGATTTCATCATTGTGGAAACATGATAGAGAATATAGCACAAATCTAGATTCTTCTTGATGCAGTCAAGGCATAGTACACACAAGATATGTGAAGCAGCTACTGGCCTAACATGACCTAACATGACAGACTGTTTTAGGGTCAGTTCTCACCCTCCCCCCAGTGCCGGATGCTATGAATCAAACCCAACCCAGGGCCTTGTGCATGCTAGGCAAATATTCCATCACTGATCTTCATCTCCAACTTTCTCTTCTTTATAAGTAGGAGTACACTCTAAAATAATGATAAAAAGTGTATTGAATACCTAAACCAGTCACAGTCTTTTGTCATCACTATCAAGTATTATGCACTGTGCTTCATTGCAAATGCTATACTTTTATGTGACTCGCTGCACAGTAGGTTCATTTACAGTATCACCACAAACATGAGAGTAATGCACTGTGCTATAGTTGTCACAATAGCTATGAGGCACAAGGTGATGTTGTTGTTAGGTACCATTGAGTCAGGTCCAACTCATAGCGACCGTATTTACAACAGAACAAAACACTCCTCAACATTGTGCTATGTCCAGCACTTTGTCAGTGCTTCTCTGCTATTCATGGCAGATGTTTTCAGGATTGTTCTAGAGTGGGGGGCCAGGTCGTTCTCCCTTTTATGTGATGCTGGGTATGGACCCAGGGCCTCATAGCACACAGAGCAGTACTCTACTAACTGAGCTAAACCCCAACCTTTGACAGCATAAGGTAGTAGAAAATTTTTAGCTCTATGATGGTCTTATGGGACCACCATGGCAACTGATTCATTGTCATTATGCAGCCAGTGACTGAGCTCATATTGCAGATTGGAAAATTGAGTCTCAAAGAAGTCAGTGGTGATGGTCTGTCAAGAGCGGGTTCAAGCTCAATTCTATTTAACTCCCAAATCTGTTTTTTTTATTCACCCTCCACCATGCAAAGGTTACAATAACGTCTGGTTAAGTGAAGAAGCCCAGGTGTAACTGGATTTCAGGTAAGGGGCAGCTTCTTTCCACAAGTAACAGGGGTGGGACATGCACAGCTGTGTCCACATGCCCAGGGCTTCTCACTGCCAGGGTCCACTAAGAGGAGTTTCCGGGTCCCAGAGGTCCTGGCTGGTCCTTTATGCATCAGCCACACCCAGTTCCCGAGATCCCTAGACCAGATCACAGGTGCAGGTTACATGGGATGTCTGTAAAAATGGAGATGGCAGAACTCCCCCGACACTTCTGACCAGGAGGGCACGGGGACAGGACTCCTCTACACAACAGTATGTGGAAGGCTTTTAGATGGTTCTGATAAGCCACCAGCTTGTCCCTTCTACCTGGGACACTGTCTCAGCCCTAGGTGCATCTTCCTCATCCTCAAACCATCTCTCTCCACCTGACTCCCAGGCTGGGCACAACGCCCCTCCCCTGCATTTGCTCCGTGGCCCCTCACATCCAACTCCCCATCCCGTGTCAGCAAGCGAGAAATTTGCATGTCAAAATCGTTTGTTGTCTGAGGAGTCTCTGCTACTCTCTGGGGATCATGGCTTTCCAGGGGGCTTCTGGCCTCCTTCCCTGGGGACCTATGATGAGGTCTGGAGATAGTTTTGGTCCTCATACCTGGGAAAGGGATGCAACTGGCAGCCAGTGGGCGGAGGCCAGTGATTCGAGATAGCCTCCTACAACATGCAGGAAAGCTCCCAACAAAGAAGGATCTGGCCCCAAAGGTAGGGAGCTCCCATCCAAAAGGAAGTTGGACTCTCTCCTGGAGCCCTGGGACTCCCCTCCTCATCAATAGTGGGGTTCCGTCCTACCAGCCTCACAATTGTCATAGGGATTAAGTGAGTTGCTTGTGCAGAGAATTTACGCAGCACCCAGCAGGCAGGGGTTGGTTACTTTTGCCAGTCCACAGTGCCACCACTGGGGTGGAGTGTTGGGGCATGAGGGGCCCCTGTCCCTCTTGTCTCTCTGGCCTCTCCTTGAGCTGGGGCTTCCTTGCTGAACTCCAGGCTGCCTGGCCAGGGCTCTCTCCAGCCAGTGGGGAAGCTGCTCTTCTTTCCTCTGTCTGGCATTTGCATTTCAGAGCTACCTAGCAAGCTCCAGGGGATCTTCTGTGAGTTTATCCTTGACCTACTGGTTAACTCACCTCCAAAAAACCTGCCCGACAGAAGCAAGGGAGGCATTCAATCATCTGGGCCTCAGTGGGTTGATCAGGGCTACTTAGAAAGTTAGAAGTGAGCCTTCCCTCCCCATCCTTCTCCCAAGCACAGTGAGTTCTTCGTTGTTCCCTAAGTGTCAAGGGGACACCCACTCTGAGTGAGCCCTGTTGGTTTCCTCATCAGGTGCTTTGCTATAACCAGGAGATACAAGTCTAATAAGATGCTCCAGATTTAGCTCCGTTGGTAGAGCACTGCCTCTGTATTCTCTGAGGTCCCGAGTTCAATTCCTAGCACTACAAAAATGGGAGAAGGACACAGCAATCCACTACTGAGGCAGTCCCGAAGCAGTCAGCCATTGTAAACCCTATAAGGGTGGCTATGAGTCGCACACAATTCTATGGCACCTAACAGCAACAGCAACAATAGCATTTGCCCCCAAGAAACTCACAGGAAAACTGAATGGCTGAGTGTGCCAGTGCTCAGAGGAGGAGCCCTCTCGGCCTGTCACACTTTTAGAATCTGAGTCTGAAGTTTTGGACCAGTGAATACTTGGTCAAGAGGATACAATCTTTTATTCCCTCCTCTTGTGTGGAGGATACACTGGCCTTTCCCACAAATACCATGCAGCAATCCTGGGGAATGTTCTGATTGACCTCACTTCACCCCAGGGAAACCAAGGCTCAGATTTGTTAAGTAATTTGCCTCCTCATACACACAGGATGAAAAAGATTGCCCTTGCTCCCTGCTTTCAAGATCTTGTGCTCCAGCACTGCCGAGCCCTTTCAGGGGAGTACTGGACCATGGCTCCTTCCTTGGACTTGTGACCAGATCTCACCTGAATTGTACCCAACCCATCCATAGTCCTTTGGTGGGCACACAGTCAGCTCCTTCTCCCCAGTCAATCTCAACCACGCTGGCCTGACTACTTTGCTTGGAAGGAGCCTGGCCCTGGTCTTATTCGATCCTTCCTGTAGGCTGTGGACCCCGCTGATTGATACGCTGCTCCCAGCCTTGCAAACCATTGTCTTGTAGGTCCTCAGAGCTGTGGAACCTGCTTATCTGACTAGCAAGGCTGGAGGAGGTAGGCCATAAAATTAAATGAAGTTACTGCAGGACCTCAGGTGTTAGTGACAACGAGCTGGAGTTATAACCTGGAGAACAGCGAGAAGGTTTATGACTCTCAGCACCTATCTACAAAGTCATTAGTCAGAGCTCCCATTTTCCTTGTGTCAGGGCTGAAGATATCCCTTGCTGGTTTAGGAGGATGGGCAGGCCTTCTCAGATAGTTTTCCTCAGGTTCAAAGCTTTGGGCATTAGGAGGGTCTTGGGGTCTGGCTGGTCAAACTTATTTTTCTTCCCCAGAGTTAGGGATTGAACCTAGAGCTTCAGGCATCCTAGGCAAGTACTCTACCACTGAGCTGTACCCCAGGCCCCTTTTTCTTTTGTATTTTGAGAAAAGATCTTGCTAAGTTATGCAGGCTGCCTCTGGCCTGGAACTCATGATCTTCTTACTTCTGCCTCCTGAGTCATTAGGATTACAGGAATGCACCATGATGCCTGGCTTTGGAACACTTTTAAAGATTAAAAAACAAAAACAAAAACAAAAATGGATTCACAAACGCCTATGAATTAGCATTTAAACTGGCAAAGCCAGGTGACAGGAGGAGAGGCTGGTGGAGCTAAATGAAGTGTTGATAATTTTCACTGTGTCCCCTTCTCTGGTGTAGAAGTCACTCTGCATGGAACCCCCACCCTCAGTGCAACCTGAAGTCCTTCTCTTGCTATCCACATCTCATTTCCAATGAACAGTTTTTCTTCTGGTTGCCACTTTTGGCTGAATCTAAGGAACACACAGAAAGCCTGTCACAGCGTCTGCCTCAGTGAGGCTCAGTCTTTTGGGGAAATAGGCAAGTATGCAAATCATCTGCAAAACAGGTGATGTGCCCAAGGACAGAAACATGTGTAGAACCCTGGGGAGTGGGACAGAAATGCTTAGGACACCGAATAGCTCGTCTCTTCTATGGCAATGGGAAGGACTTCCGGGAGCCAAGGTCCCCTGACTTCCGGGCTGTGTGACACCGTCTCTGTCATGGTGCCTTCTCTGCTTGGGCAGGTTGACAGCACCTCTTGTGTGTTTTTGGCTCTTCAGGTTCACTACCCTCCAATCAGATGGGCAAGGTGGATGGGGCTTCATGGTGATCATGTATTGGGGACCTGCCTTTGGGGTTGCAGGCTCATCATAAGTCAATGGAGGAGATCTTGCTTACCTTGAAGGGTCATGGGGTGTTTGAATTATACAGAGCCCCTAGAATAGTTCTGGTGTGTGAATGTCAACCGTTTTGAGAGCCTGTTTGTGCAGGGCATTGTTGCAGGAATCCCATCACCAGGTGATTGTGGACATTCTGTTGGGTGCTGTCCTCCCATCCTTATTTCCTGACAGCGCTGTTGAAGCAACATTTTTCTTGTTCTTTGAACAACTACCAAGTCACCGGCCTGCTCACAGAGCTGTCCTGGGCTAATGGGGCAAGCATGGTGAGGTGCTGTTCACACAGGATGCCCCCCAGCTAAAAGGCAGCAGAAGGGTAGTGTCTGTCTTGTTTGTGAGACTAAATGCCATTAATCCCTATTGGACTTCCTGTCTTTGGGGGATCCAAGTATAGATTTTGGTGAACTCTCCAATCTAGCTGGAATTTGTAGAATATGCTACATATTTAATTGAGGAGCTCTGAACTGCTCTGACCACACTGATGACTGTAGAAGGAGAATTAGGAAAAGCATGTGTTTGGGATCAAGGAGAGCTGGGTTCAAATCCTAACCCTGCTGCTTTGGAATGGAGAGATCTTGGACAGTTCCTTAACCTTAGAGCCTCAGACCCTTCATCTACAAGCTAAGGACAGAAACATTGATTCTGTGAAGCCATTGTGGGAACTACCGGGGATTACATACACACAGCTGTCCCTCAGTATGCACAGGGCATGGGTTCCAGGATCCCTGAACCCAAATCTGGGGTACTCAAGTCCCTTATGTAAAATACTCTAGTATTTGCATATGACCCAGGCACATCCTCTCTTACTGTTAAAATCATCTCTGATGACTCATAATACTTAATGCAACGTGAATGCTATATAAAATAGCTGTTGTTGTTGTTTGGGAAAGAATTACAAGGAAAACATCTGTACATGTTCAGTACAGGCACAACGTAAAAACGAATCTTTTAGATGCATGGTTGGTTGGATCCTTGTGTACAGAGCCCTTAGATACAGAGGGCTCACAAATACCAATAGCCCCACTTCCTGTGTACTCTCATGAATATCCTCAGGGCAAGTAGGTGCCAACTGAGCTTCCCTTACCTTTTATTATTTATTCATTTTTTGAGCTCGTCTTTTATGGAACTTGTCATTGCCTTTCATCCTTGACAGTCACCAGCAATCAGGCTGGTGGGGGGCTGAGTGAGGGTCCCATGGGGTTCCTCTCAGAGCCAGGCCCCTGGGGTTTCAGGGGTATTCTGATCCAGAGTTGTAGGTGTGGGCACTGGGCAGGGGTCTGGTGGCCTAGCTTTGGATGCCCGGTCAGTCTCTCCTTCTCATGGACATTGGGGAGCTGGACCCGGTGCCCACTCTGGCTGCCAAAGCATATGCAAGGTAAGACCAGTGCCTCCATGTCGCTGCCTTTCTGTGGAAGAGAAACCAGTCAACCAGGCGACATTTCTATGTAGTATCAATACATTTTGTAGATGGTTCAGCCATTCTCTCTTAAGAAATAAAAAACAAAACCAAGAAAGGAATAAAACAAAACAAAGCCCTACTGCACCCTTAGACCAACCCTTCCCCGACCAGTCCGGAGGGTGCAGGGCTGCCTTTGTGACCTGCGGCTTCTCACAGCCTCACCTGCCTGTCCTCCACGTTTGTTCAGGAAACTCTTTTAGTGACAGGCTGTTGCTTTTCCTCTCAGAGGACTTTCCTTCTTCCCAGGGAGCCAGACGCGTGTGATGTGGGTGGCAATCTCTAAGCTGCTTTCTCTGATCATGCTTGAGAGCTGGACTCAGCACCACTGAAAGAACCAGAGAACAACTACATTACTCATCTGAGGGCCTTGGAGATGCTGTTATGTGGCATCCCAACCCAGGAATATATCTTTTGGATTAATAGTCATACCACAGCCAGGTGGTGACAGTCTGAAGGAGGATAAGACATACGCCCCCAATCAGGCCCCCAATAAGCCACATGCCCTCCACATTGAACAAACGTGGGAGAGAGGCAGGTGAGGCCACAAGGACCCACTGGTCAGTCTCCACATATTTGACCTAACACAGGTGCCATGGACTGACTCTCAGAACTTGTCTTATACCAGTGGAATTTTTATTCAAAAAGACCCTAAAAACATCAGGCTTTCATCACTGCAGTGTTAACTTAAAAACAAAAACAACTTTTAGAAAGGGTTGAGAAGTGTCAGAGAAAGAGAGAGAGAGAGAGAGAGAGAGAGAGAGAATGAATATCATGTCTACCACTAGGTTTCTTAAGGCTGATTGTATGTTGGAGCAGGAATAATTCTTATTTGAGGATGAACTATGTGGAAAGCTATACCTATTCTGCTTCCAACTAGCTTAGAAAAACTGGACATCTCAAAACTTTTCTGGGCTTCAGACTCCATGTAGATAAATGAAGATATTTTTCACTTAACCATATATCATGGAGGTTTTCTTGTGTCCAGTACATTCACCACCTTAATCATTTTAATGGTTATTCAATTTATTCCCAAATATTGATGCATCATAATTTATTTAACAGTTCTTATATTGAAGGTTGTTTCTTATTTTTTTCTACCCAAAACAATGCTGCAATAAACTACCTTGCCCATAAATCTATGCAAAATTTGGAGAACATTTTTCCGGAATAGATTTGAAGTAATTGAATGGCTAATTAAATGACAAGAACACTTATGTTTTCATAGTTTCTACAAATTGTCCAGCAAAAGTACTATATCTGATTTACACTTCCTCTGCTTATATAGTTCAGTTCCCCACAGCATTACAAGTTGTACTTTATCATCTCTGTTTTAAAGATGTGGAGCCAGAGATGTGTTAGGTAAGTTTCTCAATGTCAAACAGGTATTTCATAATCCAATAGAGATTTTCCCAAGGTTAACTTATTATTATTCACTCTGTCTATGGCTTCTCTGTGGTGTCCATTGGTTTTTATGGTCCATGGAAGTAAGGCTTCATTCACCAGGGGATGAGGAACACAGTGGGGATCTTACAGAGCAGAACATCAGCACTGGAATAGTAACATCAGGCCACATTGTGGGAGGAAGTCCACAGCTAGGCTAGTTACTTTTAAATTGCTTTTATCAAACCTTGGTTAGCTATAAAATAATATTTATAAAACATGTATGATATGAAATAATAATGCAATAAACAACAACCAATCCCCATGCTGTTTAAAAATGGACATGATTATTTTGATCTTTGTGGCCAGTGAGTACCTCTCTGTCTTTCCATCTTCTCTCCTTCCCCACAGGTAACTACTCTGTTGCTTTGCTTGTTTATTTTTGTCTTGCATTTCTCCATGGTTTTGTAAAAGCAATTATAACCAAATGCATAACAAGGACATTATCCAAGCTTTGGAGAATATGCACTGTATAGTTCCAGTGGCTGTCTGCTGACATGGTACAGCATGGGGCAGCACAGCTTAGTGCTTAGTGTTGCAAATGTTAAACTTTATTTAAATGGAATCCTACCATATGCATTTGTCTGCAACCTGCTTTACACTTCTCAAAGCACCCTCCTGAGAGTGAGTCTCCATATGCTCATGGCTGGAGTTCATTTGTTTTCACTGCTGCACAGTATCGTGTGATATGAATCTACCCAAATCTTTCTGTTTTATCCTGTCATTGGGCCTTTGGCTTGTTTCTGGGCTTTGCTATTATCAACAGTGCAGCAATAATCATTTTGTGGAAATCCCCTGGAAGACATCATGTCATGGTGTGCACAAGCCTTCCATGCATTCATAAGAAAGGCATTTTGGCTCTTTGGAATGTTCATCTTCATTTCTACTAGAGAATGCCAGATTGTTACCCTGCAGCAGTAGATAGCTTTTTCCTCATATCCTTGCCAGAACTTAATATTGTCACACTTGAAAAAATTTCCCAATCTGGTAGGTGTGAAGGGTATAAAATTGTGGTTTTAGTTGTGGTTGCCTTTTCCTTATTAGTCATGAGCAACTTTTCACATTTGTATTAGCAATTGGCTTTTTTGTAAAGCATTGCATCAAATATTTTCCACATTTTTCTTTTGAATTCTCTTCTTCCTATTTGTTAGTCTTTAATTATTCTACATTTTAATTCTTTGTCAGCTATGTATGCTGCCAAATATATTTTTTCAATTTGTGACATACAATGGTTTAAAAAATAGTTTGCTAAAATGATCTAAGGTGCTGGGGTTTAGGGCAGTTGGTAAAGTGCCACTGAGGTTCCAGGTTTGATCCCCAGCACCACAAAAACAGAAGTATGTAGCAATTCACTCCTGAGGCAATCTAGAAATAATCAGGCATTGAAAACCCTAGAAGAGTCGCTATGAGTTGGATACAATTCCACAGCACATAACAACAACAGCAACAACAAGGCAATCAAAAGTACTTAGTTTTAATGTTTATATTTATTTTCATATGTTTTGCCTTTTTAAACTATGTTGTTGTTGTTGTTAGGTGCCGTTGAGTCAATATCTGACTCATAGCAACCCTCTGTATGACAGGGGAAACACTATTGTCAGTGCTTCTCTGCTGTTCATAGGGTTTTCAATGGTAGATTGATTTTTGGGAGGGGGTTGCCAGGTCCTTCTCCCAAGCCTACAGCTTCTGGTGTTCCCAGGAGGTCTCCCATCCAGGTACTAACCAGGCCCGACTCTGCTTAGCTTCCGATATCTGACAGGATCGGATGCCACAGGGCTATGGCTGCAGGCTTTTTAACTATAAGAAATGAATTTCTATTCTGAAGTCACAAAGACTCTTCCACATGATATTCTAAGGTGTTTGTAGTTTTAGGTTATACATTTAAATCTTTGAAGTATCTCAATTTAATTTTTCTGTTAGTATTGTGTAAGAGGCAACAGTCCAATTCCTTTCTTTTTTCCTTTTTTCTTTTTCACATAGATACCTGATTTTCTTAAGATAGATTACTGAAAAGCTCATGCTTTCTGTACTGTTGACACATAGGAAGCTTCTGATACACACAGGTGTATATGCACATTCTTTCTTCTGCTTAGTTCACCTGTGAATACATTCCTGCACAAATGCCACATTTCCTTAATTATACCTGTTTAGTAAGCCAGATAAGGTAGCACTCCCTATCCATTTTCTTCTTCAGAAGTGTCTTAGTAATTGTTGCTGTTTATCTCTTCCACCAACATTCTGGAATCTGTCAAATACCACAAAATAGCATTTGGGTTGTATTTACATTGAACTGTGTATCTATTTGGAGATTATGGAAATCTTTAAGCTGTCAAGTCTTCTGATCTATGCAAATTGTATGATCCTTAATTTATTTGGATCTCCTTTAATGTCTTTTAATATAGTTAAATAACTTTTTTCATAAAAAGCTTCAAATCTTGAGCTAGATTGAATCCTAGGTACTTTATAATTTTAGAGCATTTAAATGGTATCTTTCATGTAATTGTAATTTTAAAATGTTTGCTATTGGTGGGAGTCAAGATGGCGGACAGATAACACACACCTTCTGTTCCGAAGCAATAAGAAGCCTCGATTAGGGGTTTAAAAATCAAATTGAATAAATAGAAACAGAGATAATTTAGTTTGAGAGATAGAGAATGAAACTAGGCATGCACTGAAATCAAGGATTAGGCTTCAGAGGAGCTACACAGTGGCCAACAGCGGGACCGCCGCCATTTCACCATCACACAGAGGATAGAATCCCAGAGACTTGGAGGGGATTTCGCGCACACGCACCCACGGGCCCGGACCCAACACAGAGTGCAACCTTGGCAGCACACTCTCACCACACCTGCAGGACACAGACTGCAGATCCTAGGTGAGTCACCGTGTGGGGGCCCACAAACGCCCTCCATAGCGGCCGCGGAGTGAACAGGGAAGCCGGTGCCAGCGATCTGCGTCTAGAGCTAAGACGGGCTCCCCTCCCTTCTGTTGTGGCGGGTCAGGCCTACGGTCGCGAACTCCACAGAAAATTGGGCACACATATGCCCGGATCCCAGACACATCAGAGGTGAGCCCAAATCACCCCACTGTGCTGAGGAGAGGTCTGGGGCTTGTGGAGGCGGCTAAGTCACATGCAGCCGGGGAGCTCCTTTTCAGCAGAAACTGGCGGAGCAGTTCACCGCCAGCAGAGAAGTTCAGAGCACGACTACAGCACAGGACAAGGTAGTGGGGACAAAATCTCTGATTTGGGGAATTGGCGCCTGATCTACATGGGACAGGGAGAACTTCAGGGAAGACCCCACAGGTTCCACTGCCTCTCGAACAGTACAATAGTCACGTGTGTTTCGTGGAACAGTGTCTTTGGGCACTCGGGGCCCCAATTAAATCGAGATTGTTATGAAGAGCTTGGCTATATGGACCCAATGAGACCGATGGTTACTGCGGATTGTGTGGAAATACTGCCACCCTGAGCTCTGTTGGGAACATTGCACCCTGCATTATAGAATCCACCTGGTCTAACTGGGTGTAATAATTAGTTCAGACTCCATCCTCAAGATAATATGTTTTTACTGTTAACAGGGTCTTGAGCCTGCTTCCTTTGTGGAAACTGGACTGACACTCTGTGGCCCCAGCCCATACATTTTTTGCTTTTTGAGATAGGCACTTGTTGGGCTGCACAGATTTTGGGCTTGAGACCCTCCTGCCCCCATCCCGCAAGTCGGGATTCCAGGCATCCTTCACTGCACCTGACTGCAAGAGTTGTTATATGTATGGGGGAGAGTCTATGCGTGAGGTCTGGAATTTTATACCTTATTCTATTTTTTCTCTTTTTGTATTTTACTTTTTTAAAATTTTTATCTTAATTTTATTAGTACTATAATTTTTTTTCTTTTCTTCTTTTCTTTCCTTCTATGGGGGTTTGAATTCAGGGCTCTGTGCCTGCTTGTCTGGTAGGTGCTGGACTGCCGCACTGCACCCCAGGACCCCCCCCCTTTTTTTTTTTTTTTTTTTTTT
>VMDO01024378.1:0-29838 GCA_007922755.1 Pedetes capensis
GGGCTGGGATTTAGCTCAGTGGGTAGAGCGCTGCGCTGCAGTCTCTGAGGTCCCGAGTTCAATTCCCAGCACCGCAAAAATGGGAGAAGGGCCTGGCAATCCACTCCCAAGGCAATCCCGAAACAGTCAGCCATTGAAAACCCTATGAGGGTCGCTATGAGTCGGATACCGACTCGATGGCACCTAACAACAACAACAAGCATTGTTCAATGCCATCAGCCAAAAGTTGTGCCTCTAAATCTATTGCTCCATCAGGTTGGAATAATCTTTCCATTTTCATCTACTTAACTCCCACTCAATCTCAGAAAGTCAGCCAGGGCTCCCTGTCCTCTAGGAAATCTTTGCTAACTCCTTTGTTTCTCAGAATGCCCAGAGCATACTACAGAATAAATGATATCACTGTACTGTAGGGATAGATTTCCTTTTCTATCTCTACCACTCACCTACCCAATTACTTGAGGTTAGGACTCAGATCTTCTCCCATTATGCATGCCTAGTATTTAGCTCAGTTGGTAGAGTGCTGCTCCGTGCTCTCTGAGGCCTTGGGTTTGATTCCCAGGACTGCAAAAATGGGAGAAAGACATGGCAGTCCACTCCCAAAGCCATCCTGAAACAGTCAGCTATTGAAAACCCTATGAGGGTCGCTATGAGTAGGACTTGACTTGACAATGCCTAACAATAACAGTATTTAGCATTAGAGAATGAATGAATGTGCCAGGTACTATACTAGGAATTTAAACAGGAATGCTAAGAAACATTTTAGAGATGGAAAATAACTTGATCAAGGTCTGAGTTATTAAGTAAGAGAGTCAGGAATAAATTCATGCCTGTTGGGCCAGGTGACCTTATGCTATCAACTGAAAATTAGATTCTTAAGTCTTAGATTCTTGGATGGAATCTTTTCCAGTTTGAAAGCAGAGCCATCACTTTCTGACCAAATGAGGAGGTTTTTTGACTTTTGTTTTGTTTTGTTTTTGCTATTTTTTGAGGTACTGGGGGTTGAACCCAGAGCCTCATACATGCTTTTGCAAGTGCTCTACCATTGAGCCACACCCCTAGTACATTTTTTACTTTTTTCTTAAATTTAATACAGCGTCTTGCTAAGTTATGCAGGCTGCCTATGGCCTCCAACTCACAATTCTCCTGCCTCTGCTTCCCAGGTTGCTGAGATTAGAGACGTGCACCCACCATGCCCAGGTTGAAGAGTCATTTTTAAAGCATGAAAACTATGATTTCAGTTTTTAAAAAATAATTATTGTATTTCAAATATCTATGATAGACTTCTCAAAGGTTTAATAATCATACAAACAGTTTGATTACCTCTAAGGTAGCAGTTCTCAATTTTACATTGTGTATTATTTCATGAAAGGAAAAATGAATGAGTGGACCATCAACTCCACCTACACCCCTATGCCATTGAAAAGAAGCCTCATCATGATTCATGGGAAGAATTGACATCTGAGAAAATACTTT
Organism: Pedetes capensis; assembly: GCA_007922755.1. Classification (NCBI taxonomy): domain Eukaryota; kingdom Metazoa; phylum Chordata; class Mammalia; order Rodentia; family Pedetidae; genus Pedetes; species Pedetes capensis. The sequence continues at coordinate 1,474 of VMDO01024378.1, forward strand.
AGAAATGTCGTAAGTAAATTATTAATTCACATCGTAAAACAGACTACAGACACTGTCATATTGTAAGCTCTAGAATTTCAAGAAACCAGCTGGCAGACCACCCAGAGAATCCTAGGAGACCATCAGCAGTCTGTGGAGAACACTCTTTGGGAATCACTGTTATAAGAAAAGAAACTGCTTCCTCCTCAGTAACTCAGGAACTTGATCTTTTTGTTGGGGTAACACACTGTCCTTAAGCCAAAAAAATCAAAGTATTAAGACCTCTAAATTCTTCTGAAACACTGCCATAACCCCAAACTACCTTGTTTATGGGAAGCAGTCATGTAGTTTTACTTAATAAGGTAGTGAACGTCTAACATGTATGAATATGTACATGTGTATATAATATACACACATAAACACAGCTCTTAGTATTCTCCATTTCTTTCTTTTTTAACAATGGGACCACCAGCTGCTCTGTAATAGAGCTTGTTTTCTCCTTGAAGACTTTACCTTAAATAAATGAATTTTCTTTAACATATCTAATGTCAGTATCTAGAAAACTAAACAAAACCAAACCATTGTGTTTTTTTAAAGCAGCCTGTCTGAATGATTATATTCTCATGTCTACAATGCCATCACTGAAAGCATTTTGAAACTGCCTTTTAGTCACCTTATGAGCTACAGAAGAGAGTGGTCTGGATACTTATTGGTCACTGGCTATGTCCTAGGAAAATAAACATGACAAGAGTAAGTAGAACAATGGAGGGGAACTAGATCTACCTATGTATATTACTAAAATGTATGATAAAGCCTCTGTAACTAAACAAGTATGGCATGTAAACAGGCCAGCACAAAACAGAATATTCAGAAATGGATCTAAATATATATATGGAAATTCAATCCAATGTTTTAAATTCACATTTCAAATCACTAAGGGCAAAGTGAAGATTATTAAACTCTACTTAATAAATGTCCAAAGAGTAAATATTAAAAATAAAGTATTGGAAACCACTTAAAAGTTCATACAATACAGACTGGCTGAAAAAAATGATCATCAACAAGAAGAACAGTTACATAGGAAAGCATATGAAGCTGTGAAAAAGAAAATGAGTAAGATCTCTAAAAACTGAAGTCATTTTCAGTCCTCTTGTTTCTGACTTGAATTCCTTATATATTTTGTATAGTAACCCCTTATCAGATATATGGTTTACAATTATTTTGTCCCATTCTTTAAGTTGTTTCTTCACACTGTTGACTGTTTCTTTGGCAGCAGAAAAGCTTTTTTAGTTTATTACCATCTCACTTGTTTATTTTTACTTTTGTTGCCTGTACTTTGGAGTTTATATCCAAAAACATCATTGCCAAGACCAATATAGAACTTTCCCTTTATGTTTACTTCTAGTAGTTTTACAGTTTCAAGTCTTACATTTAAGTCTTTAATCCCTTTTGATGTGATTTTTACATACAGTGTGAGATAGGGTGTAATTTCATTCTTCACCATGTAGATATCTAGCTGTAATAAACACTGTTTAAAATAGAACAATATGATCCAGCAATTGCAGTATTAGGTACATATTTGAAAGAAACAAAATCAGTATGTCAAAGAGAGATGCATACTTCCATGTTCACTTTAGCATTTTCACAATAGTCAAGATGTGGAATCAACCTAAGTGTCTAGCAACAGATGAACAGATAAAGAAAATGTAGTATATATGCACTCCATACTACCATTTGGCCTTTAAAAAGGGAATTATATCATTTGCAACAACATGAATAAACCTGGAGGACATTTATATTAGGGGAAATAAGTCAGGCATGACAAATACTGCATGACTTACCTCGTATGTTGACTCTAAAAGAGTTGAACTCATATATAAGGAGAGGATAGAAAGGTGGTTCTCAGGGGCTGGGGGTGGAGAAGAGTTTAGGAAGATGTTGGTCAATGAACACAAAAGTTCAGTTACACAGGAATACAAGAGATTTATTGCACAATGTGGTGATCACAATTGATAACTATGTATTATAAGCTTAAAAACTGCTAAAAATAGATTTGAAGTGTTCTCACAATGAAAAAAACTTTTAAGTATGTGAAGTAATACATATGTTAATTTGCTAAGTTCATTTCACAATGTATACACTTTTTAAAGTAACATGCTATACATGATAGTTATAGTTTGAATTTAAATGTCCCACAAAGGTCATGTGTTTAAATGCTTTGACCCAAGGTGGTGGCACTGTTTGTGGAGGCTATTGAATTTTGGGAGGTGAGAGCTAGCTTTTCAGAAATAAGTCACAGAGGGACAAGCCTTTGGAAGTTTTACCTAGTCCCTAGTTCTAATAAGCTTTCTGATTCCTCATCCCATAATGTGAGGTCTGCTACCATGCCTGCCTGGCTGCCATGAACTGAAATCCTCACAACTGTGAGCCTCAATAAACCTATCCTTCCCCTTTAAGATGGTTTGTCTTGTGTTTTGCCACAGCAATGCACAAGCTGACTAAGACAATGACATATAAACAATTTTTGCCAATTAAAGAAAAGTAAAAATCAGCTTTCAGATAGCAATGAGAAGAAAAGAAAGATGCTAAAATCACCCAAAGATCTGCCTCCAACTTTGAGCCTTCTGGTGACAGATATCATCCAAGTGGATCCTTATAATTAACAACCCCATAAAGACTCCAAGGGAGCCTCTGTTCTATGTGATCAGTCTTACTAAAACTGCCAGGCCAAGGATCCCCAACATCAGAGATGACAGCAGGAAGTTAGGGCTACATGTAACACCAAATGGTCTCTCTACCTTCCCAGAACTCACCATCTACCTCTACAAAAGGAGAGGTATGAACCTTCCAGGACCTCTTGTTTTCTGAAGTCTTCATATTGTATGAATCTATAACATTTCATGACTTGCCTGCACTTTGCTGCACAGTGGCAACCAGACCCAAACTCTTATCAGAGTTAGGCCAATCAGGAGTTTAAGTCAACTGTGAGTAAGGACAAGGACACAGTTAAAGTAGTATGGACTTGAGTATATTTAAGCACTGTCATTGTTCACTGTTTAATTCATATAAAAAAGCAAAGATAAAAACAAGTTTAAAAAGAAAGAAAAATCTTCACCACTCATTACATTTATCTCTTGATTGAATTACTTCTACCAAAGTCTAATACTTATAAAATAAAAATAATACTGATAATATGCTCTTAAAATATTGTCGTTAGGTGCCATCGAGTCAGTGTCCAATTCATAGGGACCCTATGTACGACAAAACACTATTGTCATGCATCTCTGCTATTCATATGGTTTTCAATGGCTGATTGCTTTTTAGGAGCAGGTTGCCAGGTCCTTCTCCCAAGCCTACAGCATCTGGTGTTCCAAGGCCGTCTCACATCCAAGTACTAATCAGGCCTGACCCTGCTTAGCTTCCAAGTTCTGATGGGATCAGTGCCACAGTGGTATGGCTGCATACGGTATGTAGGAGCTATAAAAAGGACATACTTCCATTTGAAGCATCTATAAATAATTTGTCCATAAAATCATCTGTGATCATGGACATTTTCCTAAGAATATTTTACATAGCACAAGACAAAAATATGCAACAAGTTAAAATAGAAATATTAAAAGATAAAGGGAAAAACTCAGTTTAGTTTTCCCTTAAGGAAACCTGCATTTTTGTGGGGACAGGAGGGAGTTATAATTATTATTTGAATCTATGAATTAAACAAACTTACTAAAGTATTTTTGGTTGCTACTGCACTGTGCAATAGAAAATAGACCATGTCTTGTATTTTTGCTACTGAATTTCCTTTAAAAACTCATGGTAGTTTCTCCTTTTGCATTTTCATGATATAGATCCAATGAGATAAGGCGTGATACATTTCAAGTCACTTTCTCATATTCCTCAATGTTCAAGTACTTAAAAAATTGATGTTAATGTTGTATACTGGCTCATCACTGTCCATTTTTTTCTTTTAAAAATAATCATCTAAAAAAAGTGGAAGGGCTGGAGGTATAGCTCAGTGGTAGAGCATTTGTTGAGCTCCAAGACCCTAGGATAGATTCCCAGTACCATAAAAAAAAAAGGGGGGTGGGGTGGGGTGGGGGTGATAACATAGAAAAGTGCTCGTGTCCTTATGCGGATAAGAATGGATGAGATTTACAGTACAAGTAGAGATGCCAGCCTTAAGACTGATAAACAGTTAAGTCACAGTAACAGGAGAGAAGGCGTGTGTGTGTGCGGCACGCAGGTGGGCTATATACAGGAAAAAGAACAGATGTACAAGAAGCCTTCAGATGGCCCAGTCTATTTGCTTCAACTGTCTCAGAGATGTAGAAGCACAGCTTTGGTTAGAAGGAGGATGGGAAGCCAGGGCGTGGTGGCGCATGCCTGTAATCCCAACGGCTTGGGAAGCAGAGACAGGAGGATCCCAAGTTCAAGACCAGAGGCAGTCTGTATAATTTAGTGAGACCTTGTCTCAAAAAGTAAAAAAATGGGCTGAGGGCGCAGCTTAGTGGTACACCACTTGCAAAGCATGCAAGCAGGAGGCAATGGGTTCAGCCCCCAGTACTGTCAAAAACAAACAAACAAACAAACAAAGAAACAAAAACCAAAGAATGAGGATGGGAAAGAAGTTGTCAGAAATTTAAAGAAAAAAGAAAAGGCATAACATTATCCAGGACAGTGGAGAATAAATGATATAGAGAAAAATGTACACATCTCAATCCACAGGGTAATGTTAACCCTTTCAAAGTTACTGGACAGGAATTTCACTGAGAACAATCAGCACGATTGTATGGCTTTTCCCTAGCAATACTCAGCTGTATAGGTTCAGGCTGAGCGCTGGTAAAGACATGAATCTACCTAGCATTGGGCTTATCCAGATGAAGAAATGGAGGAAAAGAGGCCAAGAGAACTTAGCACATATGTAAGGGACTTATTATAATTATTAGCCAGGAAACCTAAAACTATGTGAGGGATAATAGGAGGTGTGACTATAGTAGCCTACTTTGGACAGCAGTTATATATGATTGATTATTAACAACAATGTTTAGGGAATAATTATGGAATTGATGGCTCAAATAAGTTTGGAGAACAATATCACTGAAGGAGAAGAAATGAAAAGCTGAAAGTCCAGGATATTGGATCACATATAAGGCTACTGAAATGACAAAGAATTATAACAGAAATATGATGGGCTGAAAGAAAATGAGCCAGATAATAAAATCTTTTGAGGAATCAGAGGTAATGATGTAGGTTTCTGGTGTTAACTGTGTGCTGGAATGATAGACTTAGTTATAATAGGAAAATAAATAAAAAACTCTTCTGAGAAGAGTCAGTGACAAAAGAGTTAAAAGTTATTTTCAGAAATGGGCTAATTAATGAAGTGAAAGGATTATGCCATTAAGTAATTATGAGATTTTAAAAGCATGTTTAAAATAAGATTGCTGTGATTTATTTTTGTCATGATATAAATATCACTAATAAAATTCACTCTGAATTTTTTTCCAGTACTGAGGGTTGAACTCCAGGGCCTCACACATGCTAAGCAAGTATTCTGTCACTGGTCTGCACCCCAGGCCCTTTTTATTTTTTTTCACTTTGAGGCAGGGTCTTGCTGTGTTGCACAGGCTACCTCTGGCCTTGAACTCACATCTCTCCTGTCTCAGCCCCGCAAGCTGCTAGGATTACAGGTGTGTGCTATGGCACCTGGCTCATTCTGAAACTTAATATTAAAGAAGGGCATGAGATTTTGATCAGAAGGTGACAAGAGCTAAGAAAAATTGTTATAGATACATACTCATACCAAGTTTCACTAAAAGGTTATCTAGGAATGTGAATTTCCAAATTATGGCGCAAATACCTTGAAATGGCTTTGCAAAAAATTTAATTATGGAATTCTGCATTTCTCAGTGGATGATGACTGTCAATATAATTAAACACTTTTGACTCAGACACTCTTATTTAACCAAATTTAAAGCAATATCAAAACAAATTCTCTACCTAAGTACAGCTCTCAGAAAATGCCCCATTATTACTAACAGACATTACCTTAGTTCTACAGCCATGAGAAATAAATAGGTAGACCATATCTCACCCAAAACTCCTGGGTTGTGCACAGGACGCTACACCACAGGCTAGGAATGCAGAGATGACTAAAATGTGGTCCTTCTCCTTAGGGAGATCATAGTGTAATGTGCAAGACAGACCAGGAAAGGAGGGGTAAGGAGAAGAGTATGAAAGAGGATAAGGGCATTCCAGAAACCATAAATGAAGCAGAAGTAAAAGGTATGTGTGATATATGTATGGGAGGGTGGAAAAGTCCAGGAGGACTTCTGGTTTTTACTTTCATTAACTAGGTGGAAGGCAGTATCCCGACGTAAGAAATAAAACAGTTGCAAGCAAACAGAAATTTGGTTTCAGACGAGTATCTGAGGGACTGTAAGTGTATAAGAGTAAGGAGACAGACTTAGACCCATAATACAGTTGTGAAAAGCATATACACAATTGCATGCCTTACAACAAATCCAACCCACAGCTATGTTTTAGTTGACTTGCTTTAGTTGACTTTCTTGTTGTTGTTAGGTCCCGTCGAGTCAGTATCCGACTCATAGTGTACAACAGAGGAAACACGATTGTCAATGCTTCTCTGCTGTTCATAGGGTTTTCAATGGCAGATTGATTTTTGGGAGGGGGTTGCCAGGTCCTTCTCCCAAGCCTCCAGCTTCTGGTGTTCCCAGGCGGTCTCCCATCCAGGTACTAACCAGGCCCGACCCTGCTTAGCTTCCGAGATCTGACAGGATCGGATGCCACAGGGCTACAGCTGCAGGCTTAGTTGACTTTAGTTGACAGTTATTGATATATTTAATTGTTTTATAAAATTTAAAAATCAGGAGACATCATTTAAAAATCCAGACTTTCAACTTCTTATGAAAATGTTTTTTTTTTTTTTAAATTGATAATACAGTGTCTACATGGCCACAATCCACTACAGCTGGGTAGCAGTGTCTGCCCCATTGCCTACTACTCAGTGCTTTTCTGCTCTCCTGTTCCAACATTTATTTAAGTTGCCTGACTGAATTCTAGATGCATGTGATTTTATTTGATGACCTGAATTTACCTAAACTGCTGAAGCCAGACTGCAATGGCTGCCTAAAGATCAATTCTACAATGCCCCAGACTCTGTGACCCTAAAGAAAGTAACAATTCTTTGCTTCAGATTCTTCTTCATTCTACATTAAGGTAGTACCTATCTCAGAATAATGAAGAGGATTAAATGATTTAATATTTGTAAAATGTCTAAAACACTGTCATAGAACAAGCATTCAAAAAATGTTAGCTGCACCATTAGAGTGTAAGCCTCAATAACAGTGAAAATTTTCGTTTTGTTTAACAAGGAAATAGCCTTAGCACCCAGAACAGTATTTGGCATATAGCAGGTCCTCAATGAATGTTTGGTGCATGAATAGGTGAAAAATATTAATGAATAGTAATTGTTGTAACTGATATTAAAACAACCTAGCTTCCTTATATAAAGGATACCAAGAGACATGTACACATCTTATAATCTCAAAAATTCAGAGTTGCACTTATGAGATAAAACTCTCTTTTTTTCTGTAGTTGTAAAACACACCTTTACCAAATGTGTGAGTTTTTCCTTCACATTAAGAAATCCTTAGCAGGGTGGGGTGGCTCACATCTATAATCCCAGTACTCAGGAGGCTATGGCAGTAGGGGTGCCATTAGTTTGAGGCCAGCCAAAGCTACATAGCAAGATCCTGTCTTTAAAAAAAAAAAAAAGACAAGAAATGGCAAAAAAAGATAGGAAGGAAGAAGGAAGGAAGGAAGGAAGGAAGGGAGGAAGGACAAAAGTAAGGAAAGGAAAGGAAAGGAAAGGAAAGGAAGGAAAAGTTCTCCACCTCTCTGGATTTCAATTGAACATTTGAGTGTCCAATGAATCAATTCACTTTTGACTATCTAGAATTAGCTCAGACCCCACAGTTTATGAGCTCAGACCCACAAGACTGTGTCGCTCCACTTCAGACATCAGTCACAAGTTCCACATAGTCAACTGTACTTCTAACTAACTGGCTATCAACCTGGGGTTCCCAGAACCTCCTCCTCAGATTTGATAATTTTTTTTGGAATGATTTACAAAACTCAGGGAAATGTTTACTTACATTTATGGGTTTATTGTAAAGGATACGATTCCAGTAAGGCCAAAGAAAGAAGATGCATAGGGTTAGGGGCTCCCACTCCAGGTATGCCACCATCCCTATACCTAGTTGCAATTCAGAGAACAATACGCCGAAAATATGGCAAATTTCTTGGGATGCTGAGTGATTTGATGTAAAGGAAATCAAAAAGTCTGGGAACCTACCTCAAAATCAAGATCTCGCTGCCCTCCTTGCCCCACCCTCACCATGCCACAAAGTATGGAGAGGCTTTCTGTGAAGGTCTCTTATCTACCTGACCTAATTCAGAAACTTCATTGTTCTTAACTGAAATTTCATTAACCAGAGAAAAGTAAACTTGTATCACAGAAATTCTGAAATCTGTCAATATACCTAGATAGACTTTTGTCTGTCAACACACATGCTGTTGTTAGGTGCCATCGAGTCGGTATCCGACTCATAGCGACCCTCATAGGGTTTTCAATGGCTGATCGTTTTGGGATTGCCTTGGGAGTGGATTGCCAGGCCCTTCTCCCATTTTTGCAGTGCTGGGAATTGAACTCGGGACCTAAGAAACTGCAGTGCAGCACTCTACCAACTGAGCTAAATCCTAGCCCATTAACACACTATGGTCCTCTATTTTGGCCCTAGAGAGAATCATTTACAACCCACTATCTATTCTGTGAGCCCAAGGGACTTTGTTTTGAGCCACTGTATATTCTCTAAGCCCACTGAGTTCTCCCTAAAAATCATTTACTATTTCCCTAAGAACTGTATATATTCCCCTTCTCCCTTTCCCTCCTCCACACAGAAAGAGGTATGTATTTGAGCTTCTGAACCATGCTGGGCTAATCGATACTCACTCTTGTGATTTCCCCCCTCTGCACATTAATATTTCTACAATTTTTCTCCTACTTAATCTGTCATTTTCAGTTTATTCCAGTGGATCTTTAGAGAACAGAGAGGAAATTTCCCTTTATCCCTACAACCTCCAACTAGGAAGGTCTCCAAATTCCTTTGGCAAGAGTTTTGAACAGAGGCTTCACTATGTAGATATGACTGATTAAATTATTTGCCATTGCTGGTGATTAATCAACCCACGAAGAACAGCCTCCTACTCTTTTTGGTCTCTGACCAAAATATGTGCATAAGAATTGGTACTGCAAAATTAACATACCTGCTGTTTATTTTACCTAGAAAGGTTTTTTCTTAAATCATCCTTTAAAACACAGTGAAACTAAGAGGATAAAAAGTTTCACAATACTTTTTTCTCTCCCTATATGTCCTTAATATTTCTTAATATTAAAAACACTAGTACTTAAAGGATGATAGAGCAAAGAGCTCAACAAATACTCTCCCTAAAAGAGAAAGAGAGAGAGAAAAAAAGACAAACTGGAAAATTATTGAGAACCATTTCACAACTCTGGAAAATAACCAGGCATACAGCAAACTGAAAAGCATTTATCCATGAAAATTGACTAAATCATGGTAATGAAAGGGAAACTGGGAGGAAAGGGGGTTCAAGAGCCATAGGTGGTTGTATAGAGCAGGACCTGGCAGGAAAAAAAAAGACCGAATCAGGTTTCCAGTCACAGTGACAATCTTTATTTTCTATTGGTTATCAACTGCTGATGGGTTGAAAATAGATAGTAACATTGCTCCTAGGGGACCAGGCAGGGAAATACTCACTGGAGCTACCTTAGGCATCAACAAGAGACTTAGCAGAGCCAACCAATCAGCAAGGGACCACGGGCTTGAAAGGCCGAATCAGGGGTGTCCTTGGGCCAAGTCCCCACACCATCCAACCTGGGATTGCCAGTCAGTCCCAGGCTCTATACATACGGATATCTCCAGCCATACACCACGTGTGGAACCCTCCTCTGTATAGTCAGAGGCTCTGTTTGTGTTATCTTTACCTAAGATTTTCCTCACCCTTTTCACTCCTTTCATTGTTCTAAATAAAATTTTTACTTTGCATGCCCTGTGTGGCTTCTCCAATTCAATTCTTTGATTCATCAAGATAAAAATCTAGCATTGGAGATGCTGCACACTGGAACCAAGGAAGATTTCGGTACTCTCCAGTAACAGCAGAGCCTGTGATATATTAATTTGGGCTGCAACCATCAAGCCCCTCTTGCCCAGCTAATTCCAAAGGATGGTACTGCTGCTATTAGAAAAACATAATTTGATCTGGAGCTTTGTGGGAAAGCCCTGTTCCCAAAGGCTTTATCAAAAACAACAGCAGTTGATGTTAAGTAATCAGGAATATCGGCAATATAGCTATCTTGGACTTTAACCCTGGAGAGCAAAAAACAACTAAAAATTAAAAACAGATCTGCAGAAAACAGTTGATAGGGTTGAGGATAAGCTACCCCAAAATACCACACCTTAGCACATGAGAAACAAGCATGATGGAGTGCAAAAAACACTATCCCAAAATATGGCACACTGGAAACAGTAAATAGCAGGAGCAAAAATGCCACTCTCAACTTCCCCTCACCTTTCTCTGAAACAGGGCATAATCCTAGGAAGGTCACTCTCTCACTTCCTCCCTACCGTCCCTCCTGAAGACCCTCATGTAACAAGTATCCTACTCTATATGTGGAGAGAAGAAATGAATACACACAGAGATGCCAAGAAGAATTTGAACAGGACTTCCCAAGCTTCCCTCCTCTCTTATTACCACTAAATTATATTCCACTTTGGCCAATCATTCTTCTGCACAACTATCCACCCTTCATCAAACTTAGGATAAAAATAAATAGCTTTCTTTCCCTGTTTGTATCTTCATTTATGCAGGCTCTTGAGTCATGTAAACTCTCTATTAAATATGTCTGGTTTTTCTCTTGTTAATCTGTGCTTTATTACAGGTGCCTCAGCCATGATCCTTAGCTATGAAAAGCTCCACTATATTCCTGGAAATCTGTAAGGTTTATACATGCATAGGGTTACACCCATGTGAAAGAAGACAAGAAATGACCTGAGTTATCTAGTTTTCCATAGTAAATCAAAAGACTCTGCACAACCCACATGGCCATGAAGAGGATAAAGCAAAAGCAGACTTGTTGAAATGCCTTAACTTTGAATGTGTACCCTAACATAAACTGAAATCTCTCAGCAAAGGTGAAAGATTTACTGGTTCACAGAAAAGTTTTTACTGAAAAGTTCCAAATACTGGTTTACCATTAAAATTTGATGATTTAGGGGCAATCATTAAGTATCTACATTTAACAATGAAAAACAAGATTAAAAGTCAAGCTCAATGTCAGGCCCCTGTAATCCCAGCTACTCAAGATCGAAAGTTCAAGGTTAGAGAGAGACAGCACAATTTAGCAAGACCCTGTCTCAAAAATAAAAAGTTAAAAAAGGGGGGTTGGGAGGGTGCCTCAGTGGTAGAGCACTTGCCTAGTATGTACAAGGCCCTAGGTTCCACCCCCAGTACTAAAGGAAAAAAAAAAAGATTAAAATGAGATTTCCTTTGCAGATTTTAATGGCTATACACAGAGGTGAAGTTATTAGATTTTATAGCATTAGTCAAGACATTAAGTAAACAAAAACACTAGAAACAACAATGACCCCAAAGGCGGTGAAGATTCTGAGAATTGCTAAAATATGTTATGCAAAAGGCCTACTTAAAAAACATACTAGACATAAAAGAAAGAGGAAAGTGTGGCCTGCACACAGGAAAAGAGAAAAAAAATAGAAAGTATCCTTGAGGAAGCTCAGATGTTGGACTTAGCAGATAAAACCTTTAAATAAGCTCTTAAAAAGATAGACGAAAAGAATGTATATGAATGAATTTCATAAAGCTCTAAAGAAATACTATCTTCTTTCTAAAACCTAAAGTATGTATTAATAACATAAAAAGATATCTTAGGGAAACAAAGAAATTGACTCTAAAAGTGAAAGCTCTTGTTATTTAAACTATGTGGGAATGTATGAGAAGTGTTACTTGCCATTTCAAATCAGGAGAACAGACCCAAAGTTTAAATGATTTTCTTTGGCACTCTTTTTCTATTTGAAATCCTTCTTACCACAGACTTGATCTTTGATTAATTCTTCCTGGAGATTAATCCAATGGATCTAAATATCATATTTTATAATTTGAAGGCAAAATCAGTCTTTTTATCTACTTTCTAGGCATATGCAAAACTACACTGAATCAAATACAGCCAAGTTATCTGGAATGCTCACTTAGAAAAAAAGCAGAATTTGGCGCAGTGGCTCATCCCTGTAATTCCACCAACTCAAGAGGCAGAGCCAGGAGGATCTCCAGTTTGAGGCCAGAGGCAGCCTGCATAACTTTAGGGAGACCCTGACTCAAAATTAAAAATTAAAAATGGGCTGAAAGTACAGCCCAGTGGTACAGCACTTGCAAAGTATGTGTGAGAACCTAGGTTCCATCTCCAAGTATGACAAAAATAAATAAATAAATAAATAATAAGTAAACAAAGTCAGGATTTTTTTTTACATTGAAACATATAAGGTATATTGGTGACCCAAAAATATATCTTTCAAAGTAGAACATGACAGATTAAAATGCTGAACTAAGCTTTAAACTTTTGTTTTGATGGGAGGAGGGTTTAGGAGTAAGAGGATGGCAATATTTAATTTTTTGCTAAATATAACTTAGTTTTTTCAATAGTCATGCATCTCCTATCTGGGGATATAAAGGAATATTTGGAAAACTGATAACCAAATATTTTACAGGGCCTAGAATAGAAAGTTTAATTAGTAGGTCTGTGAACAGAGAAGTCAACATTTTTAAAATCCAGATTTGTGAAAGACAATCACTCCTGCTGACAAACTGATAAGAAATCCACAGAAAAGTGTGGTTTTAATCTCAAGGATTCAGAACAAAGACAAAAAAAAAAAAAATCCAAGAAAAAGAATGGCTTAAGCAAACTGATAGTAAAAGCAGTTCCAGACAGAACTTACATAATATCTTGGTGATTACTACCTGAAAATATTTCACTTAAATGTTGCCTGAAAATGTTCACTTAATTTTAGTATTACATCATGTGCATAACTAACTGAGTTAGTTATCTAAGTTAAAAGTATCTTTTTGAAAATACGAATGTGAGAAAATAACAAAACTTGAAATAAGATGAATTATTAGATGAAACAAAAATAAACCAGTTAAAAAGATCAGAGCTCCCAAACAAAACAAAACCCTCCTATCAGCCCATAATTTCTGGAGATTATACACATTTCTAGCGGCTCAGCAACTGATTTCTTACACACTGAAGGTTTTGTGCCTTAATTTCTTCTTCTGGAAAATTGAAACAATAACAACTACAACTTATATTGACTTTTTAATTTCCTTTATCCACTCAACAAATATATATTGAACACCTTCTATCGTCAAGGTAATATGCAATGCACAAGTTTGCTGTAAGAATTAGGATAATGGATGCAAATTACTTACAAAGTTCAGTGTCTGGCATAAAGAAGTACTGTTTTCTAACCCCCTCCCTTCTCCTCTTCTCTTCCAGACGGTCTTCCTAGGCTGGCCTTGGGTGGATTACAGGGGTGTGCCACCATTCCCAGCTTCTACAGAGTGATTGTCAATTTGGGGGGTGCATGCCCTTGAGAGACCTCATCAGAAATACTTTGGGACCTTTTAAATCCTAACATATTCTTACACAATTTTCTCTTCTTTTAAGGTTTTAACCTTTCCTGCTAAAAGTAGTACATAAAATATTATTGAGAAGCACTGCTCTATAGTATAACTTCAGCTATCTTTCTAATTTCATTATCCATTTTCTCCCAGCTTCCTACTTGTTGTTGGGGGCTGTTGATTTGGGTCCAATTCACAGCAACCCTATATACAACAGAAGTAACACTACCCGACACTGTGCCATGCCTGGCACTGCTGTCAGTGCTTCTCTGCTATTCATAGGGTTTTAAATGGCTGATTATTTTTGGGGGAGTGGGCTGCCAGGTCCTTCTCCCAAGCCTACAGCACCTGATGTTCCTAGGGGGTCTCCCATCCAAGTACTAACAAGGCCTCACCCTGCTTAGCTTCCAAGATCTGATGGGATTGCATGCCAGGGTGGTATGGCCACAGGCAGCTTCGTACTTAGCTCCAGCCAAACTTACCATTCACTATTTACTAGTTTGTGAAGTTTCCCATGTATACATGTTCACATATTCATCTTTTCCTTTCAGCCTTGAATGCTTGCTCTCTTTATTCATCTATCTCTCCACCTGAAATCTTATTTATATTTTAAGACAACCAAAAATTTCAAGTGCTTGATAAGGTTGTTTTGATTTGTGTGTGTGTGTGTGTGTGTGTGTGTGTGTGTGTGTGTGTGTGTGTGACTAGGGATTGAACCCAGGGCCTTATGCATGCGAAACATGTGCTCTGCCATAGAGCTACATCCACAGCTCTGATCTTTTAAATAGATTTGATCTTCCCCTTAGCTGCATATCTAAGCACTTTATATCTTTTTCATGGTACTTTTATAAATGACTTGGTGTAGATATGAGATAGGAAGTATCAGAAGGGTAGGGCCTCTGTCTTTGCTTTCCTTTCCTTCATCATTACCAGAAATACCTTGGGGCTTTTTTAAACTCACTTCTACAAAGTATGGAATTAACTTGTGGTGAACAGGATCAGAATATACCTTATTTGGAAATTAGGCATTATTTATGCTTTTCAAAATAGAAATTTATTACAACACAGATTCATAACTTCTTACTATGTTAAATTTTTTCAATGTTATGAAGACTTGCTTCAAAAATATAGAATAGCCGGGTGCAGTGGTGCACACCTGTAATCCCAGTGGCTTGGGAGGTGGAGGCAGGAGGATCACAAGTTCGAGACCAGAGGTAGTCTGCATAACTCAGCGAGACCCTGTCTCAAAACGTTAAAAAAAAAAAAAAAAAAAAAAAAAAAAAGGGCTGGGGGTGCAGTTCAGAGGTCCAGCATTTGCAAAGCATGCAGGCACAAGGCCCTGGGTTCTACCCCCCAATACTGCAAAAAAAAAAAAAAAAAAAAGAATAGAAAATTTCAGAAATACAATTCATAAGTTTTAAATTATGTATCATTCTGAGTAGTGTTATGCTTTAGCTGTCCTGCTCCATTCTACTCAGGGCATACTTTTATCCAGCATATCTATGCTGTCCATGTTACCCACTGTTACTGAGTAGCCATCTTGATTATCATGTTGACTGCTGGGATCTCTCAGGGCTTTTATGTTCCACTCCTTATGTAGTAGGCTAATGCTACCTCACAACGCTTCTCACTTCATAACAGGAAGAAAAATGGTGAGTACAGTAAAATATTTTGGGAGAGAGAAAGACTACTTAACTTTTATTATAGTAAACTGTTATAACTGTTCTAGTTTCTTATTATTAATCGCTATTGTGCCTAATTTATAAGTCAAACTTTATCATAGTCATTTATGTATAAGAAACATAGTATATATAGGGTTTGGAACTACCTGCAGTTTTAGGCATCCCCTGGGGGTCTTGGAACATATGTAGCCAAGTAAGGGGTGACCTCCTACAGTGTAGTTCTAAAAACCCATGATGTGTGAGTATATAAATCAATAATAGTCTAATATTTTAGGTGATATTTATGTCTAAAAGAATTCTAGTCATGTTTTTGTAACTCTAAATTTATAGTTTAGAACAGTGGTGACCCAGATGGGACTTGAACCCAACATTGTTCTAAACTATAAATTCAGTTACATTCTGAAATCCATTGTTTTGGCAAGGACTCGGATTCAAATTGAAAGAGATTCAGTTGGGTGATAATGTGTTGCATGAACACATATATACTATTAAAAGTAAAGTATTATTTGATATCCAAATTTTCTTAAGCAGCTTGAATAGTGTCCAGAATCAATTCACTTATAAATATAAAATAAGCAAAATTTGCTATGAATATACATTTTATTTAGCACTTACAGTAGAGTCAAAGGATATAGATGCCTCTTTTTAACTAATCATTTCAACCCAGCCCATGGCAAACTCAAAGTTGTTATAGTGGTACTGTGGTAAATTAAGGCATGTATCTTAACAAATTAACTTACAAAGTAGCATATAAAACACTGTAAAAGACTATTATGATAAAGTTACTAATCTATACTGCAATAAATTCTATGTTCAAGCTAAAATCCAGAGCATAGTGGTAACTACTACAAACTTAATAATTCCCCCAAAATTCCTCAACAATGTAATGAGGAACTAGCAAACATTACATAGCCAATCCACATTAAATGAAGCATCAGAGCAGATACAGCTTCAGAGTAGCATATTTTATCATTTCACCTGTGATTCCTAACATAATTTATAGACTAGAGGACAGATTGTTGTTGTTGTTGTTAGGTGCCGTCAAATCGGTATCCGACTCATAGCGACCCTCTGTACAACAGGGGAAACACTATTGTCAGTGCTTCTCTGCTGTTCATAGGGTTTTCAATGGCAGATTGATTTTTGGGAGGGGGTTGCCAGGTCCTTCTCCCAAGCCTACAGCATCTGGTGTTCCCAGTCGGTCTCCCATCCAGGTACTAACCAGGCCTGACCCTGCTTAGCTTCTGAGATCTGACAGGATCGGATGACACAGGGCTACAGCTGCAGGCTTTAGAGGACAGAAGAGGGTCAATAAATATCATATAGAGTACATGGATATAAAACACTGAACTAAAGCTGGGTGTGGTGGCACAGGCTGCCAAAAATCTCAGCACTTGGTAGGTAGACGTAGGAGGATCCTGAGTTAAATGTCAGCCTAGACTACAGAGCAAGACCCTGTCTTAAAAAACAAAAACAAAACCAATTAAACAAAAAACACTGAATTAGAAACTTGGAGATAAAAAGGAATAGTGGCTTTCTCATCAAAAAATGATAAAAGTACTAAACAAGGCAGCAATTTGTGAATAGCATCACCACAAAATCTTTTATACAAATTAGAAGCACTAGAGGAACTAAGGGGCTGGGATTTAGCTCAGTTGGTAGAGCGCCGCACGGCAGTCTCTGAGGTCCCGAGTTCAATACCCAGCACCGCAAAAATGGGAGAAGGACCTGGCAATCCACTCCCAAGGCAATCCTGAAACAGCCAGCCATTGAAAACCCTATGAGGGTCGCTATGAGTCGGATACCAACTTGACAGCACCTAACAATAACAACAACAAGAGGAACTAAAACTTAATGTAAAAGGTGTTAACATCTCAGTATTCTGAACAGCAAGAAGTAACATGATAAACACTCTGTTTAGGTTTAACAGTATGTTCGAAGGGGAGGAGGTAGGAGGATTTAATATTGAAATCCAGATTTCACCATATGGACAAATTTTATAGTTGTAGGAACGGAGTGAGAAAACAAGATGAATCTGTGTTCTTAATACTACTTAGATTTATGGGCCCCTATAAATTGGCACAGCATATTTGGCTTATGTTAGCAAGTGTTTAGAGGGGGGAAAATGTAAGTTTGATCCATGTAAGGATATGTAAGCCAATGGAAGGAAACAGTATACTCCTAGTTGCCTTCCTATTTCCTAGAAAGTTCCTGTAAAGAGTTTTAAAGATTAACTGCTTCAGAATTATACCAAAGGAATCTGAAATATATAAATAGAAGGAAACCACCAAAAAATCCACAGTTTAATTTGATCAAATTATATTTTTCAGAGAACCTTTAGTTAAAAAGAGTTAATTAGTTTTCTTTTTTGGAAGTATTTCAATGGAAATATTGAGCTATCTTCTTCTTTGGAAGTCTTTAGTAACTTCCTTGACATGAAGGAAAAACATATTAACAACATTTCACTGTTTTAAATATGCCTAGAGAGAAAACTATCAAGAGCTACTCACAGCAACATCTATAATTGCTGAGAGAGGTAAATGGCTTTGCTCACTTGAGCAAGGGTGTGCAACAAAATGGCAGTATTTGCCACAGCCATCAGGTCAATGCCGTGTGTGTGTGTGTGTGTGTGTGTGTGTGTGTGTGTGTGTGTGTGTGTGTAGATAGGTTGTTGTTGTTCTTAGATGCCATCAAGTCAGGTCTGACTCACAGTGACCCTATGTTCAACAACATTGTGTCATGCCCAGCACTACTGTCAGTGCTACTTGGCTATTTATAGGATTCTCAATGGCTGATTGTTTAGGGATTGTTTCAGGAGTGGGCTGCCAGGTGCTTGTCCCATTTTTGCAGTGCTGAGGATCAAACTCAGGGCCTCAGAGAGTGCAAAGCAGCACTCTACCAACTGAGCTAAACCCCAGCCCATATTTGGATATGGTCATATCCAAAGAGGACTTCTAATGAAGCCTGTTCTGAGGCTACACAAAGCATAGAAAAAACTGCTTATTTTCATCATTATTACTCCAATAATCTAGCATATCATCATTTACTTCACATAATCTGGAAACTTAAGGAGGAAAGGTCACTAAACTCATACTACCCAATAAATTCATACTCTCCAAAGAACATTCACTTTCCAGACTAGAATTATAATGCACTGAAATTTATGAGAATTATATAGAGCTTCAGATCATAAAAATTTCTAATCTGTCTTGTTGTTGTTGTTAGGTGCCGTCAAATCGGTATCCGACTCATAGTGACCCTCTGTACAACAGGGGAAACACTATTGTCAGTGCTTCTCTGCTGTTCATAGGGTTTTCAATGGCAGATTGATTTTTGGGAGTGGGTTGCCAGGTCCTTCTCCCAAGCCTACAGCTTCTGGTATTCCCAGGCAGTCTCCCATCCAGGTACTAACCAGGCCTGACCCCGTTTAGCTTCCGAGATCTAACGGGATCGGATGCCACAGGGCTATGGCTGCAGGCTTCTAATCTGTCTAGACCACCCAAAAGCTAGTGTAGAAACTACAGAATCTAATTTAATCTTACTCAATGTTCACAAGTATATGTTTCTAGTGAAGAGGTCCCATGCATGGACACCAGCTGTGAAAATGCAAATCTTTAATCTGAAAATGAAAGCGAATTCTTTTTATAAGCTGGAGTGATGACATGGAAGCAGGTGCAACCACCAGGGTACAGCAAGCAGCCTGTATCACTGAATTCAAAACCACCCATCATAGCATAGACAACAAGGCAGATGTGTGAATAATTAACATCTGACTCACAAAACAAATTTACTATTCTTAAAATATTCTCCTTACATTTACTCCTAGTATAATCAGGGTGTTCACTATACTGTTAGAACAAATATGATGAAGAGTAATAAACCCAAGCTTTAAAAAATATTTCTCAGTATTTTGTCTCTGCTTATCCTTTTCAGAAACTTAAAGTGAAGAAAACTAAGAGCAATACAAGAAAGATAGGAATAGTCATTACAGGAAGTTCCTACTTGGTAAGAATTTTGGGTTTATGGAAAGATAAGAATGAAGTCAGGTGTGGTAGCCCATGTCTAACATCCTAGCACTTAGGAGACTGAGGCAGGAGGATCCTGAATTTGAGGCCAGCCTGGGCTAATAACAAATACCAGGTCAGCCTAGGCGTACAATGAGCCTCTGTCTAAAAAGAAATAAAATGAAACATAAAAGAAAGAAGGAAGGAAGGTAGGAATGTAGGAAGGGAGGAAAGAAGGAAGGCAGGCAGGCAGGCAGGAAAAAAAAAACATGGTTAACAAACACATGGGAAATTTTTATTCTTCCCATAGAATGCTGAATAGAGGATTCCTAGCCAGCATCAAGAAACCCTAACCTGGGTATTTTATTTTTACTTTCTCTCTCTCTCTCTCCCCCTCCCTCCCTCCCTCCCTCTCTCTCTCTCTTTCTTTCTTTCTTTTTTCTTTTCAGTACTTGTGGGGTTGAACTCAGAGCCTTGTACATACTTCACAACTGCTCTACCACTGGGCTGAACCTCCAGATTATTTTTTAATATTTTTATTTTGAGTCAGGGTCTCACTAGGTTATGCAGGCTGCCCCTGGCCTTGAACTCACAATCCTCCTGGCTCCACCTTCCAAGTTACTGGGATTATAGGCATAGGCCACCACCCAGGCAAGATCTAACCAATATTTTAAAATTGTTTATCAGAAATAGTTTTTTTTTTTAAAGCTTTAAAGTCATGGGTGAGAAATCCACTTAACCAAATGTGGTAAAATTTCCATTATTTCTCTGTCTTAACAGTGCCCTTCTATATATATTAAAGATTAACATACAAACTTAGTCCTTTCTATGTTTGAAGCCAATGAGGAGTCAACAACCAGAAAAGAACAAAAGAGAATCAGCTGCTTCACCTAATATCCAATGCAGACAGGTAAGAGTGTATACGTTCATACATAAGCTCAGTTCACATACCTATCCCAGAATTTTGCCATGTATACCATTAGTTATGACTAGGGATATGTCCTGGTTATTAGACTGCACTCCAGTTTTGTTGAGTCCTACCTTAAATGCTGGTCTTGCCAAACTGAGTCCTAATGAGCCATCGGAGCCTTTATCTGATCCCACGCCCTGGGGGGGGGGGGGCAGACCTCAACTTTGTAACAGTTGCTTTATTAAAGACCAACCTCAAACCCATACAGACATCCTTACTTCAATCTGGCAGAGATTTCTGATGTCCAGATCTACACAAGAAATACACAGGCTGCTGATATTCCCTACATTACACGTAATTTCATTGGTTTTGAAATACAGCTCTGTAAGGAGGGGTAATTTCCTGTGACTTTCCCAAACTGGACATGGCATTTCTCTCTACAGTGTCCTGTCACTGAGTGGCTAGGAGAAAAAGTCTAGGTGGGAATGACTATTGTTGTTATATACTGATGTGCCAAAAGTGACATTTTTGAAGTTGAATTGAATTATTATGGTAACCACTTTGAGCACCTTTGTAATTGCAGAAGTCAAATGTGACTTGTATTCATCTTTCAGTATTGGTATGTATTATTACAATTTTAATACTTAAATGTATATACATTTTTTGGCATCCTCTGTGTAATGCCCATACTATATCAAATAAATTCCATTATTTTCTTATTAGATGATAATAATGCTATGAAGTCACGCTGGTATTATCCTTACCTTAAAATGAGTATGCTGGGGCTTAAAAAGCCTAAAGGTTGTAATCCCGATACTTGGGAAGTGAAGGAGGATGTCAAGTTCCAGCCCAGCCTGAAGTACACAGTAGCTCCAGACCAGCCTGGGATACACTGTGAAGGAAGGAGGGAAGAGAAGGGGAAAGGAGAGAATGAGAGGAGAGGAGAGAGGAAGAGAGGAGAGGGGAAAAGAGGACAGGAGAGGAGAGGAAGACTGGTTGGTTTGCCCCAAAGTTCGTTAGACAGTCTGATTCCAAAAATCCTGCTTTTAGAGAAATTAGGCAATATATGCCAAAAATTTCATCAAACCACTAAAACCACCAAGTGTGAGATCACCATTGTTTTAGCACTAAGATAAAACACATTTCTGTAAATTAACTGAAACAGGTTTTCTTGGAGTGTCAGATCATAAACTGTTACCAGTCTACAAAAGCAGAAAATGAGTGTTTAGAAGCTATTACAACCTTTTTATATGATGACTTTTTAAATTGTATTTCTTAAAAGTGGTGAAGGTAAAAAACAAACAGAAAACCCAGACCTTTGTTTCAGATGGTCTTTGAAACACTGACTCAGAATTTTTATTTTATTGTTATTTTAAAAGTGCTTTTAGACATAAGACATAGACTACCATTACAGAGCGCAGATGGAATTATTTCTTTTGAGCATAAAAAAGGGAAAAAACAGCAAAATAAATTGTAGAAGTTATTCATAAAACTTTTTCACATTTAGAGTCTGACTCTTGTGAATCCCTTTTGGATGCACGGTCACTGGTACCCATGTTCCTCTGTGTTACAAGGCTGTTCCTGGATCAGCTCCTGGGCTTTAATCCCAGGCACTGACATGCACCTCTGCCCAAAGTGGACACTAGCTTTCTCACTATCTTAACAGAAGCCTTCTGGCAAAACAGCTGTCACTAACATATCCAACATCAGATAGTTAAATAGGTTTTAAAAAGGATAGTTAGAAGCCATGAAACAATGGTATCATTTGCTTTTCTATCATGTCTAAACTATCTTGATGCTTTCTACTGTTGATTTGCCCAAATATAAATTTGAAAAAAAAATTTCTTTCTCCTTTAAGGTGTACTTTTCATCCTTTATACACAGAAATAAAACTGATACTTTGATAGAGTCTTATCTACAATAATGATATATAGGTAGTCCATGAATTGTTGTTGTTGTTAGGTGCCATCGAGTCGCATCCAACTCATAGTGACCCTATGTACAACAGATCAAGTCACCACACGACACTGTGCCATACTCAACACTATGTCAATTCTTCTCTGCTATTCACAGGGTTTTTAATGGTTGATTGTTTTAAGAGTGGGCTGCGGGGTCCTTCTCCCCAGCCTACAGCACCTGGTATTCCCAGGAGGTCTCCCAGCCAAGTTCTAACTAGGCCCAACTCTGCATAACTTCCAAGATTGGATGAGATCAGAAGCCATGGTGATATGGCTATAAAGAGTCCATGACTAGTGTTACTTAAATATATGCAGCTATATAGCCCCCAAAATATAATTAAACACACTAACAGAAAGCATTCTAAAAGCTCAATTTTTTCTATCCTCTATTTAGATTAACTTGAAAATTCATTACCCAAAATACTCTGGTATTTAATATTAAGCATGCTTTATTAATTAATTAGGCATTACCAAAGTTTAGGGAACATATTACACTCGCAGACATTGCTAATGACTGCTTTCTCAATCCTGGTTATAAAAGCATAAATGTTTATCATGGAAAGCTTAGAAAACACAGAAAAGTATAATGAAGATACAGATCACTCATAATCCAAAGCCCAAATTAATAAATAGTTTATAAGTCTAGTTTATAAATCTAGTTTATGGGCCTCCCAGGATGAAAGGCATTCAAAAGACAACTGGACAGGAGTTGCCTACTCAAAGTAGTTGTTATTGTTGTTGGAGAGTTGACCTTAATGGTGAGAATGAAGGAAAGTCTCTGGAACCTCCCTTGGCTGAACTGGCATAACTTAAAATGAGAAGAAACATAGTGGCTGCAAAAATGGGCTCAAATGTAAAAAGATCCTGTTCATGGCACAATGTTGGGAAGTGTTTTGTTCTATTGTGCAAAGGGTCACTATGAGTCAGACCAGACTTGATAGCACCTAATAACAAAAAGTTTGTAAGTCAGTCTAGAGTGAACTGATAAAGTAGGTTATTCAACTTGAAAATCTACAAATCAATCCTTTGATGGGAATCATCAAAATGTGTTCCCAAATGAACACAGACTCTTAGGAAATCTTATACAGAAAAGCTATTGGACTCCAACCATGATATTACACCACTATTAGTTGTTAAAGCTTCATAGTTCACCATGGCCTAAGAAAGGTACCTTAAAGAGAAAGGCAATTAAATTCAAAGCAAATGGAAAGACTAATGAACTGTACCTATAATTTGAATCACATGGTTTTTCATCCAATCCAAAAATGTTGCTGAAACATGGGCAACAAGTGTTGCTAAAATGGCTGAATGGAAAAATTAACCTTTAGTTTTTGTCTCATTCAATATGTACAAACTAATTTGGTAGATCAGATAGTTAAATATAAAATCAATAGCCATCAAGATACCATAATCATAAAGATACCATGAAGAAAACAAAGAGATACTCTTTTTTTTTTGCTGTTCATACCTGGAGGTTGAACCCAGGGCCTTGTACATACTTTGCAAGCGCTCTACCACTGGGCTGTACCCCCAGCCCACTTTATTATTATTATTTTTATTTTGAGACAAGATCTCACTAAGTTACACACAGCTGCCTCTGGCCTCAAACTCATGATCCTCCTGCCTCCTCCATCAGAGTCTCTCAGATTATAGATGTGTGCCATTACACTCTGAAGAGAAACTCTTCATCACCTTAAGGTACACAAAGACTTATTGGCAAAAAACATGGACAGAACTACTACTACTAAAAAGATCAAAGAGTCTGTATAGTCACCTCACAAAATGAGACGCATGAATGGCAATAAACAAAAGATGCTCAATATCACTCATCACGAGGGAAACAAAATCATAGTAACTAATACTACACAGCCACCAGAATGTATAAAATTATTAAAAAACCTAACCAAAAGAGCTAAACACAGAAGTACACATCATCTAATTTCACTTATATGAAATCAAAGAGCAAGTAGGTTAAATGATAGTGATAGAAATCACCCAGGACCAGTAGAATTCAGTTCTCAGAAGACAACACAGTTCAGTACCCTTTCAGCACACAATTCAGACAGTGTTTTTACGAAGGAATATGCCACTATTTGTAAAAATAAAACCTACAAACACAATATTTTGAACTTTAGATTTTCTATTTAGATTTTCTTACTATTATGTGCACTTATGTGCTACTTCTCATTGTAGAATGCTTTCCTAAAGTTTGATAGTTAACCAATCAAAAGGCAGAAAAAGCACCTTTACAACCACAGCACTAATACCAGCTATGGTCCTACTGATATTACACTATAGTTGAATGATCAGAACTGTCCTTGGCTTCTCTGCCTACATGGTATTTGTGAGCAATACTTAGGTTTCTCCAGACTAGAACATTTCCAACAAAACAGTGTTAATCACTTGCAAAACAACCACTGAATTTCAAAATATTTTTTGGTAGAGAAATGCTTACTGTCTTCCGCTTGGATTGTTATGCTTGAGTCATTATATTATCGGGTACATTTGTTGGCCACAAAATTCCATCTCATGATAGCAAATCCTCAATACTGTTGTGTTACAGATCTTTCACAAGTATGTACTGTTAGAAATTCATGTGCTCCTTTGTGATTTTGAAATTGCTATTTATATAACTCCAGAGTTCTAGGCAGAAGGAACTATTATTATTTGACATACATTGTATCCCAATAGTATGCAAAATACTGCCCAGGATGAATTCCTAATTCTTCCAGATTTCACAGTTCTTCTAAATTCAGTTGATAGGAGAAAGAGAAAAAGGAGATGACAGTCAATCTCTTCTTGATTTAAAGTTCTCTAAATCATATCTTACCATAAATAATACTGACCTAAAATTACTATGTTTGGGTGTATCTAGGATTATAATAAATGCCATGTGTCAAAGGGAGTATTACTAGAGTAATTTTTGGTATCTATATAATTACTTCACATAATATATTTCATGGCCTGTTACATGTTTAGCTGGCAAGTGTCTACATTTACTAACCTCTTAATTTTAAATTATAAAATTATATTTCAACCTACTTACTGCTTTTATTTTGACTGCTTCCAAAATATATTAACAGTGGCACATATAGTCATTAAATGAGCCATTATTTCTCCAATGTGCATAAAATATATACATTATGTCAAATGCATTAAATTTTTCTGCCAAACGGGGAAACAATTAAAATGTGTTAATTATAAAATCAGGATTACACTGATTTTAATAAAAGGAAAAAGATTTACCTTATTTTTTTAAACTTTAGACATGCCATCGTGTGAATGGTAACCTAATGCTGACTGTATAAAATATGAACTATGCAAAGGTTTTACAGCTGGTTTTGATCAGCTTCCTTTGTTTAACATTAAAAGTTAACTCCAGAAGACACATACAAGCTATACATCCTACAGGTAATGGTTACCAGATGGAGATGTTCTTCCTGTTACAGTGTCTGATGTCATAGAGAATATACTGTAAGAATGGGAACAAAACAACATGGGTAGAGTATCTGATGGATCCTATGATACAAACAGCCTCTTCCCATCTACTCTGGCCAGCAAAGTCAAAGACTCCAGTACCAAAATGCCTTCGTAGTTTTAAAATACAGAAGTATAAAGTTGTATTTAGTATATATGGTGAAAGATTTTTAAAAATTAAATTGACACTTGTAAGTATTAGCTCCTCTCCTGTCAAAATGATTAAAGTGCAGCCTACTGAGTAACATTAATGAGTCCTTACTCAGCATGAGCTATGAATAAAAATTCATTATATTTTCAAGTTCTAGGAGTCTAGATGTCCAGGCTCTTGGCAGGGCCCCCAGAAAGTCTCTGCCCCAAACTAATCCATGTACTGATAATAGGTTACCATCTAAAAACACCAGCTGAAAACTAAACTCAGAACTTTAAAAGATTCTCAATTTCTACTGAAGTTGATCTGATAACTTTTTTATTTTTATCTCAATTTGTTCCTTTTCATATAGGGTGTATTGCCCTCAAAATGAACTAATTCACTTTTCTGGAACTGTTCTACCTGTACCTTCCATTGTCTCAATCCTCTTTCTAATGTCTAGATAGTCAGACACTACCACTTCCAATACCAGTATACAAATTATTTCCTCCATGAAGATTTCTCTGATGTCTTCCTCTTTGGACAGCTTATAAAACTGCATCTTCAACAGGGGCATATTTATTTCAAAATATATCATATCCATTAAGGAATATAACATCTTCCTTGAGGCAGAAGTCATTCTCTAGCATAGGATTTCACTTAAAGGTGCTTAAGAAATAGTCATAAGAATAAATTAATGAAAATTTATATTTCTATAGGGCCAAGTACCATAGTGGTATGGAAAATACTAAAGATTTTTTTTTTTATATATAACCAAATGTCATCTTATTAGTAGATGACCTCAATAAACACAAAATTAAAGAAAGATTAAAGTGACAAGTAGTAGCCCATGCCACAACTTCTGTTTTTGCCTAAAATTTCATGCAATTAAAATTTTTATGTGTATTTTGAGGGAAACAGAAAAAATGAAAACAATCCTGGACAATAAAAAATGGCACTAGTGGGTTAAAACTTTGAGGGATTCCTAAAAGACAGAAATTAAGCAAAATCAGACGGATGGATGAACTGGTTGAAAAACCACAATTCAAAACATAAGAAAGACAGGACTATCAGGTAGGCAGAATCAATTTCTGAGAGTCTCTAAATTCAAAGATAATAAAGCAGATCTATACAATCCATGGCCTGCAGGCCACATGTGACCCAAAACAACCAGTAAGGTAGGCCCCCCAAATCTTTTAATATCATACATATTTTAGCATTTATTTTTTTGTAATCCCTCTTTATTGTATATATGTGCTAATTATATTATGTAGTTTATGTGTGGCCCAAGACAATTCCTCTTTACTTGATGCATCCCAGGGAAACCAAAAAGTTGGACACCCTTGGGATAAGGCAAGCAGGACCCTTGAGATAAAGCAAGTGGGACCCTTGGGTCAATCATCTGGACGATTAACACAGGAAATGTGGTAACTGATCCAAGAAACAGGACTTGAGATTTTTCCTCTATAGAGGTGAGATGAAGTCCATGGAAAGAACAGCTCATAGGATTAGGAGATGAGGTCTGCTCAAAGCCTCTGTCCCCAGAATTTCATACTTTTCTGCTTAGTCTCAAGCCTCCTACTTCTAAGATCTGAATAGACACTCTACAGGGTCTGTCCTCTTGACATCAGACCATGCTATAAATGTGTGCACCCCAAACACTGCCTGGACGTAAGGGCTGGGTATCTGTACATATATATGAGATAACCATCATAATGGGGGCAGGGTTGGAAAGAGGAGGAGGATGGAGCACAGGGTGCCCAACTTTCCAGTATGAAATTCTTGAAATTCTAAATTTGAACCTAATATTTCACAATGTTAGAAAGATACATTTGTCAAGATAAAGTATCAAGTATATTTTATATAAAAATTACTTTGATATACACCTTTTAGATATTTAGGTATATTATATATCATGACTAGTATAGATTGGTTTTTAAAACTACAATTCACTATTTTATTCTAATTGACTTAAGGACAGTATTTATAGCATGTAAAAACATGGAAATAAGTCTCCCACCTTATCTATGTGACCGAAATACTTGAAAATAAACTCTAGAGAAGCAATAAATTAATCCAAATGAGAGAACTGTGAACGATTTAGAAGAGAAAATTAGGGTTAAAAAATGAACTTTAGTACAATTGGTTAAGTATGATTAAATATAATTAAATACTGAAAGAGTATTTAAGAGTCTTGAAACAGAAGAGAACACTGATACTAATATTACAGAATTAAAGATACTTAACTATCTCAGTAAAATGTAGAAATTCAGAAATACAGAAAAGTAGAAGTATTTTAAATGTTCCAAGGGGAAAAGGAGGACCAAGAAATAAAAACATTCTGAAAATCTTGTCTTTGGGGAAACAGTGGTAGTAATAGAGGAATAAAGCATCTTGATGGGAGCAACAGTTGGTATTTTGTACCAACTAGTTGGTA
>VMDO01024379.1:0-29866 GCA_007922755.1 Pedetes capensis
TTTTCCGTTTTATGAATAAAACAAAGTGATATTAAAATGACACATTATATTGAACATCTATCTCTTCAGTGAAGCCTTAATGTATTAGTAGCAATATTGAAAAGGGCAAATCAGAAAACACCTGGGATTCCACCCTAATCCACACACAGCAGAAACTATCTCATTGGTATAAAGCCAATGCTAAAATTACATTGGCCCATTGAAACCCAAAGAAGAAAATCAGCTGCAGAATATTTTGCATTAATTTCAAAAGTAAATATCCCAGATTGTTACTAACATTTAGAAACTGATTATCAGATCTTTCATCTTGATAGTGCATCTCTTCTGTGTACTACCCCAATCTTCCACAGAGGCCATGCGTGAATAGCCACTTAGGCTTTTTCTTGGAAGTCTTTGCTTTGTCTAAGCCTCTTGTAAATATATCTTACACACAATGATGAGATGAACACTGTGAACATAACACTGAGGTGAACAGTACAGAAACAATTACTATTAGTCTCTAAAAAATGAAGTATTAATTTATCTTGAAGGTAAGCTACTGGTACTACTTCCATCCAGTTTCACTGCTGAAATTTTTTCCTGTTTTTTCTGAGAAGAACAAAGCTTAATTTTTGTGAAAACTTCAGTATTAATACTAACAAACACAGGCAGAGGGAGTATGCAAACCAAAATGTATGATTTCATATATATGTAATATGAATTACTTGTTTACAATAAATATAATATCATTCTTTGCAAGCCTGTAACTCATGTGTATGTAAGCATAAAAAGTATTTCCAAACAATAAGAAAATGTTCTACTAATATTTGAAGACAAAAACTGAAAAGAAGGAAATAACATTGTATTTATATCACTAGTTTAGAAAGAATGTATCATTCATATAACATTATTCACTTGTTGTTGTTGTTACGTGCCGTCCAGTCGGTATCCAACTCATAGTGACCCTCTGTACAACAGGGGAAACACTACTGTCAGTGCTTCTCTGCTGTTCATAGGGTTTTCAATGGCAGATTAAATTTTGGGAGGGGGTTGCCAGGTCCTTCTCCCAAGCCTACAGCTTCTGGTGTTCCCAGGTGGTCTCCCATCCAGGTACTAACCAGGCCCAACCCTGCTTAGCTTCCGAGATCTGATGGGATCAGATGCCACAGGGCTAAGGCTGCAGATTATTCACTTAACATTCATTTATTTTGCTAAGAGGAAATGTATGCATAATCTGACTTTGTCAGTTGATCACAGGAGACAACTAAGATGATAAAAAAGCAAATAATTACATTAAAAATACATAAGATTATATTAAAAAATCAGTGCAAATTTCATTGTTTAATGACTTTTATGTACTTACTTCCCGCTAATACTAAAAAACTTGAACAAAGATCTCATTTGTGTTTAAGATCCCCTATGAATACAAATATATAAGTTGATTTAACTCTGTATCAAATTTGTATCTGCTAAAAACTTTGTATTCCCATATAGCCGTTAATTTTCAGAGAAAACCTCTGTTGTTTCAAACCACTGAACATGATAATAGCAAAAATGAGATTGATCATTAACTCTAGTAAGTGCCTTTGCCTTCATCTCAGGCTTTTAGTTAACCAAATGAATTAATGGCTGCTAGTTCTTTTAAAGAATTATTACTTAATTTAATCTGTGCAGTCTTGTGGACAAATCTAAGATTCAACCATCGTCTCCCTGCCAATGACTTCTAAATCTATATTGCCAACCTTGACTCCTCTCTCAAGTTCTAGGCTCATATTTTCAAATGCTTCTCCCTTATAATTTGGATTTTCTTCATGGTTTGAATTTTCTATTAAAGGTACTGCCTTTCTTCTGATCCTCTAGTCTAAAAGTTTCAGGTTAGTTTTCACTCTTTCCCATTACTTGGCCTTAAATATAAGACATTATTGAGTCCTATATCCTGTCTCTGCAAAATTTTTATAATACATTTATTGTTCATATTCTAACAATCTTCAATCTCTCAGTAAGGCATATCTGAAACAACTCAACAGTCTACTTGATGTTTTGCTTATCCTTAAATACTGGCATCCCCTCATTTTTAGAATTTTTATGTATTCTGTATACCGATTTTTTGCTGGATGTGTGTTTTTCAAATATTTTCAGTTTGGGACTCACATTTTCATTTTCTCAGAAGTATCTTTTGAAGAGAAAGCTTTAAGAGAAAACTTAAATTTTAAGTCCAGTATGAATTTTTTCTTGAGTTTTGTGTTCCAAAAAATTGTGCTTAATCCAAAGATGCTTAGCATTTTACCATTTGGTTTTAGAAGTTTTATGGTTTTAACTCTTACTTACATATGTGAATCATTTGGAGTTAATTCTTAAAGGGTACTGGAGTTTCTTTTTCCTTTTCCTTTTGGATGTGGATATCTAACTGTTCCACATTGGAAGCTTCCAAAAAGGGAAAGAAATAACAGTAACATGGACTGATTTCCATTTTATGCTGGTCAGTATATCTGCTATTTAAATGATAAAGTGAAACTCCTTAACAAGGACAACAAAACTTCTAGGACATAGTTCCTATCTGCACTTACTATTTTCCACTACTTAGACCTCCCCTATGTGTTCCTCTGAATTTCCAAATACTCCTTATGTTCCTGTCCTATCATCGCTTTTTCACTTCAATTATTCCTTCTTCAATTAAAGAAAGGAGCCACTGAAGAGGAAGAATATGCTTAAGAAAGGCTTTCAAACCAATAGCTGGAGGTAGATGCAAAACAAAAGTGATAAATTAGCTTAGAAAAGAAAATGTATATACCTTCTCCCCTAATATCCAGCGCCTTTCCTTCATCTTTTCTTACTTTGGGTATTTTTCCAGATGTACAAAGAACTACCCTCACAAAGTGCCTTAGGCTTCATCCTAGCCTGCTTTGCCATTTGGTAGCATTCTATGGCTGTTTTTCAGAATTCTGTCTGGAATTTCACAAGAAGCTCTAATGGCTGATATTTTCCAAAATGAGTTGACTGTGCCAACAAATACTTGCCTACAAAAGTATAACGTATAAAGAATATTATTTGTCAGCACTTAAAAAAGAATTCATTGTAAAGCAATAAATAGATCATCCCAAAGTGTCTCTCCTTACAGATGTTGTTGTAGTCATTTTAAATGACATGTGAGTTCCTTAATAACAGAGATCAGGATTTTTCGTGTTGTATATTCCTCCACAGGAAGAATAGAATGTCTGCTATGAATATAATGCATTGAATACATTTAATTTACTGAAGATAATTCACAAGAAAGTAGTTTTATCTATGCCCTTTTAATAGTCAAGCAATAACTTCATGGTCATATGAAAGGGTGCATCTTCTTTCTTTTACTTTAGGAGCAACATAGAGAAGGTTTCTAATCTGCCCCCTCTGCCATAGCCATATGCTCAGAAATGCAAGTTACAGGGGCAGATGTATAATCTGGGAAATGATCCAAATTCACGACCTCCTTGGAGCCAAGGGTATTGTGTGTGCAATGCCAGCCCTGGATGGCATGCCCAGAAATTTTAACTCACAGAAACAAAGGATAAAAAGGCACAGAAAAAGCAGCAAAAACAAAAGCCTACTGATTTCTCAGCCTAAATAGGCAACTAGTGCAATATCTATTTTACTACAGCCCACCAAAGTTATCTTTTTATTCCTAGAGAATGCAAAGGGCTTCCTTAACTTCTGTAGACCCTAAAAGTAAAGGTGGCTCTTCAGCGAGATGAGTGTGAGTGTTCTTTACCCAAATTTTCAAGTCATTCCCCTGGCTCACCACCTGGTCTATGGGAACATGAGTCTTACATAACTGGTAAATTATACAGACATTTTGCAAGTGTATCAGGATTTCTGGACTTCAGATAAATGAAAAGCCAAAGATTATCTGGTCAAAAAGGATAACATATGAGAGGACAACTTTTGTTAGGCTGAACAGGACAGGTTTTGATTTGTTTTAGTACCTAACAGACTTACCAAACAGCCTTCTCATCCACTATTCTCTGACATGGCCATGACAAGGAATTCACTCTGAAGAGCACTCCAGATGTTCAAAAAGAATTCTAATTAGTATCTGATCCATGGCCCACATGGGCAGTGGCAACAAATAGCCAGATAAGCCTCTTTTTCCCCCACTTTATGACAGGGCACATTATAATCTGATAAAAGCTCTTTTGTGAACCCTATTTTATTTCTTCTTATAACAATGAATCATTATAAGTATCTCTAGACAGAGTAATAAACCATAGCTTGTAACTACAAATATAACTAGAACTTTTTATTATGTGGTTTCTTATTAAAGAGAATTTTTCCATTTCAAACTTTCTCAGGATATTATGGATATAATCCCCCACTTTCTTCCTATGTTATGTGGCTTTCCATGTATTTCTAAGGAGTGTTTTAAGTTAGTTTTTTATGTTAAAAGTGAGTCAGATCCAGTAAAACAAAGCCATATCTGGTATCCTGTATGTTATAATCTGCATTAGGCTCAATGGTTTATTTGAATTCAGCCCTTTATAAAGGATAATCATGTATTCATTCACTCAGTAAAAAATTATTGGACTTCAGATTTGTTTCCAATTACAAATCAGTTATCAAAATCCTAATGATAAAATATTAACAGATCCTGGATAAATTAAAAAAATATATATTTATATTTATATTTAAATGCACTAGTTGGTTCTCAGGAAATCCTTCACAGAAATTTGCTTAAGGGAAATTCTTAAGTTAAGCAGTTTGACCAACAAAAAATAAACAAGTGAAAAACCATGAGTAAATGGTGGTAGATAACTATATTTGGAATTTGAGATTGCCTGACTGGTAAATGTTGATACTAGGAATCGGAAGCTTAAGGAGATGGTGTGATGGTGTAGATTTGAGCATCTAAAAAGTAGAGTTAAAATAGTGGCTCTCAAAGTGCCTACAGCCTAAGTAGAAGACTTGGATAGAAAATCCCCTTGCCTGAATATACCTCCCTCAGCAAAGGAATCTGGCTCTAGATAGAAAGACATCAATAAAAACAATAATAATGACTTTGAGAATCTGGAGCCATACAATTCACCTCTTGAGGCACTAAACCAAATGTAATTTCTCCCAACCAATTGAACTACAGCCAAGAAATTGTATGAAAGTGGTCCCAGGTTAGTAATGTCCTGCCAGTGCCCCAGAAGAAGTAACTCTAAACCATCTCTAGAGCAAAGTATATGCAAGTCAGGGTCTCTATGATCTCATACACCAAATCTAACCCCAAATGACCACCCAAACAGAGATTATCATACTCATAAGGAAAAAAATCACCATGAGAGTCAGCAGAAACATGAAAGAAATTTCAACACCCGAAGTGAAACTGTTAAGATGAGACTGGAGAAATTATTCAGGATGGAGTACAGATTCAAAGAGACAGGAAAACATTAGGAAGACTTAAGAGAGGTCTAACCTGGTTGTGGAGTTTCACTAGGAAAAGATGAAGTGGGCAAGAGGCATATTAGCAGACACAATTTCCCAGAAGTGACAAAAATATGAATACATGACCATCTGAGGCACACCATGTACCAAGAAGGTTAATATAAAGAAATCTACACCAAGATCTACATAGTAGTGAAAGTGAACATCAAAGACAAAGAGAATTTTAAAATATCCAGACAGAAAAGACTGATTATGGGTAAAGAGATAGCAATTAGGCTGATCATTGAATTTTCACAGTATAAGCCAGACTATATCAGAAATCAACATTTTCAATGTGTTTTCAGACTAACATTAAATATCTATGAAAACTATCTATTAAGAAAGACTTTTTCTGATAAACAAAACAGTGAAATCAATACACCATCATTAAAAGAATGCCTCCTAGGCTTGCTTTAGGAAGAAGGAAAAAGACCCCAGAGAAAAGTCTGAGATGCAAAGAAGAATAATTGTAAAACAAATTGCTAACAGTTGCATAATTTTGAACAAATATTGAGGCCTTAAAATCTTTAAATTAATGTATAATTTGTGGGATAAAAAACAAGGAAGAAAACAAAACAGATAATAGTACTAAAATTGGAAGGGTATAAGAAAGGTCAAGGTAAAGTATTCTCAGTTGCTTTCTTGTTTGGGAGAAAAATTGTGTATGGACTAATTTTAGATTTTGCTAATATGCATGATGAAATCAGAGTGTATAATTTTTCAATTAGCATGAAAATGGGCTCAAAAAGTCAGTTTCCTCAAGCTGATAAGAAAGGACTCAATAAGAAGTGGTTTAATAAAATAAAAAATAATAAACATAAATCTAAATAAATGTAAAAGTGCTAAAACT
This sequence comes from Pedetes capensis, assembly GCA_007922755.1. Taxonomy (NCBI): domain Eukaryota; kingdom Metazoa; phylum Chordata; class Mammalia; order Rodentia; family Pedetidae; genus Pedetes; species Pedetes capensis. The sequence continues at coordinate 6,272 of VMDO01024379.1, forward strand.
TCAGTTACAATTTAAACTGTGAGACTGAACATTAGAACAAAATCCATCTGTTATTAGTACCAGTCATACACATGAAGCATAGGGACATGGAAAGTTTGAAGGGAAAAATACATGAAAAGACATACAAGAAAAGACAGTAACTGAAGTTAATGATACCTGCTATGTACCAGAGTGGTGCTGGGGTTTGTATCAGTTGGTAGACTGCTGCTCTGCTCTGCACTCTCTGAGGACCTGGGTTAGATCCCCAGCACTGCAAAGACAGGAGAACCATGTGGCAATCCACACCTGAAGCAACTCCCAAACAATCAGCCAATGAAAACCCTATGAGGGTCACTACGAGTTGGAACCGATACAATGACACCTAACAACAACAACATGTGCCAGACACTGCTCTTGGTACTCAGGCCACAAGGCCTCTGCCCTAGTAGAGCTCACATTATGGAAATATAGGAGACAGACAGTAGGTTATATATTTATATAAACACATACACCATACAGATGCCCCCATTTACAACACACCGGTGGTGTTATATAAAGGCTGATGTTTAATTTTGATTGTGGACTTGACTGAATTAAGAAACTAGGGAAGATCAGTGAAGTACACCTCTGGATATATCTGTGATGGTATTTCCAGAGATAATGAGATCATGAGGGCTCTGACCCAATGAATGGATTAATCCTTGATGGATTCATCATATGATGGCATTATTGGGAGGTGGTGAAAAGTGGGAGGTGGTGAAAGGTAGGAGGTAGGGCCTAGTTGGAGAAATTATGTCACTGGCTCACGACCTTGGGGCTCTATCTTACCTGGAACCTTCCTGCCTTCCCTTTCTCTGCTTCCTAGTTCACATGAGGTAAAGAATTCCCTCCTCCACATGCTCCCACTACCATGATATTCTGCCCAAGAACATGAAGGTAACCAACAAAATACTGAACCTTCACAATTCGTGAGCCCAAATAAATCTTTCCTCCCTTAAGTGTTACTCTCAGGTACTTTGGTCCCAATGACAACAAAAGTGATTAATACTAATAAATTTACTAATACTAATAATACTAATACTAATAAATAGAGTAAGATGATAGATATTTTTTATTGGATGACTATGTAGATAGATGGGCCTACAGCCATAGCCCTGTGGCATCCAATCCTGTCAGATCTCAGAAACTAAGCAGGGTTGGGCCTGGTTAGTACTTGGATGGGATACCACCTGGGAACACCAGATACTGCAGGCTTGGGAGAAGGACCCAGCAAGCCATTCCTAAAAATCAATCCATCATTGAAAACCCTATGAACAGCTGAGAATCACTGACAATAGTATTTCGCCTGTTCTGTGTAGGGTCCCTAAGAGTTGGATACTGACTCAATGGCACCTAACAACAACAACATTTAGATGGAGGCATCAGGGAGAATATCTTTTAAGAAAGTACATTTGAACTGAGAGCTGAATCAGAGGGAATCAGTCATATAAAGTGCGAGGAGATCACTCTGAGCTGAGGAATTCAGGTGCTTAGAGCCTGAAGAGAAAACAAGCTGGCCCATTCAAAAGGTGAGTGATCTGAAAGGAGGAGGAAGCATCAGTCATAACTTTGCAGTGATAGGCAGAGTAGAATGGGCATGGCCTTGTGGATCATAGTAAGAAATCTGGATTATTTTCTAGGAATGATGGGAAGCCACTGGAAGATTTGAAGCATGCAAGTGACATCATTTGATTCATGTTTTACAAAGGTTGGTTTGGCTTCTATAAGGACTGAACTGCAGAGCGTAGAAATGGTGAGGATAGGTCAGCTAGGAGACTAATCAGGTCTTCCAGATTATGGTGGGAGACTACTGAGGTCCTCCAGGTTATGGTGTCTTGGGCAAGGGTGGGAAGTAAAGCCAGAGGATCACACCAATCTCCTGCTGGATTAACAAGATTTAAGAAAATGAAAATTCCACATTGTCTCTGAGTTTGGTAAGACTCTTCAGGCTCATAAGGAGGGGTACTGCTGCATCTGTTATCTTCCCTTTTCTAATGGAATGGCCTCCTGAAGGTGTTTGAAAATATAACTCAAGAGAAACTTGAATAATAAATTCACAACACGTGACAGGTGGAGCTTTGGACCTTTTTCTCACCAAGGAAGCCAATGCTCAATCAGAATTGAAGGGATTTGCCCATGGACAGGAAATGGGACCTGGAGTGTGAATCTTATGTATCCTGAAGCTCTCAATGGAAGAACTTTTTTCAAACAGATTTTCTGAGTTTTGATTAACCCAAGATGAGAGAATCAATGGAAATACTGATGGAAACTTACACAATTGATCAGTATTTCCCAAACTTCAGTAATTTGTGTTACTACTTTGTAAGTTTTTGCTATGTTCACATGGCATTTCACACAGTTCCTTCCTTACCAGTTTTCTTTAAAATAACTCATACTTGCATAAAAAATACCAGTTCTGTAAATGAAAAAGTTGTTGATGTTGCATCGAGTCAGTATCTGATTCATAGCAACCCTATATACAACAGGAAAACAGTATTGTTAGCACTTCTCTGCTATTCATAGGGTTTTCAATGGCAGATGCTTTTTTGGGAATGGGTTGCCAGGTCCTTCTCCCAAGCCTACAGCAACTGGTGTTCCCAGGCAGTCCCCCATCTAAGTATTAACCAGGCCCTACCCTGTTTAGCTTCCGAGATCTGACGGAATCGGATGCTACAGTGGTACAGCTGTAGGCAAATGAAAAAATAGTATTTTATTAATATGTATTAATATAAATATGTACTTTTTAAAAAATAAATAAAAGTTACCTATATAAGCCACTTAAAAATTGACATGGGCCACCAGACAACCAAATCAACCAGCAGTAGCATTTTTTCTGAGTCCTATTATTACAGTAAGAAAAATGGGTCCATCATCAGATTGATGCCAATATTTCTAACTAGTTCTAACAATTCATTGATGGTAAATTATGATATTTTACAAAACTATGTGCCATTTTATTTTATTTTATTATTTGCAGCTGTGGATTGTTTTTCATTGTTTAAAAAATACACTTTTTAGAAACTAATTGGTAAATGAAAGTTTCTGTTCAGAAGGTAATTTTGAATGGCTTTGTTCCATTTAAATGAAATGGAATTTGTAAGTTGTTTTGTGTAGGTGTGTAGTTTCTAATTCTCAATAGAGTGGGAATGATTTTGCACTTTCTTATTTTAGCAAGAAGTAATTTAGGTTGCCTCAACTTTTCTGTTTTGTTTCTACATATTCATCATTAGCTTTCTTACCATAGGTCTGCTGTTATTGGATGCAGCTGGGTATCATGGACCCCTAAAAAAGAATTTTTTATCCATGGTACCATATGGGTGCCTTATTAAATAAATTACAAGGACAAAGTTCCTGCATTCTAGGATACCAAAAGCTGACAAAGGGGTGTTAATAGTCTCTAAATATGTTGTCCATTATGGTTCATTTTCCAGCAACCCATAAATGAGGGGTCCCACAGTTAAGCCTTTTTCCATTACTCTTTTCCTCAAAATACTTATGTACTCCAAACAGGTCCCTCACATGCCTCAGGGATTCAGCCTTTCCTCTTCTTCCTAGAAACCCTTTTCTTGCGGTCCTTTTGTATGGAATCTGTGCCAGTCTTTGTGCAAAATCCTCCTATTTGCATATTTGTATTGTCAGATTCAGCAAGTGATGTTTTACAATATTTAAAATGTTTAAAAATATTTAAGCAGTGTAAATGGTTTAAATGGGAGGGTTTTGGGGGATGTTGGTCAAAGAACATATATTCACACTTAGATAAGAGGAGTAAACCCAAGAGATCTACTGTGCAATATAATGACTATAGTTGATGATATACTATATCTTGAAAAATAATGAGAGAGGATGTTAAATGTTCTTATCACAAAATGATATCATGAGATACTGTGTTTGTTAATTAGCTAGATTTAGCACTCTACATTGTAGCACTCTACAATGTTGTTGTTGTTGTTGTTAGGTGCCGTCGAGTCGGTATCCGACTCATAGCGACCCTCATAGGGTTTTCAATGGCTGACTGTTTCGGGATTCCTTGAGAGTGGATTGCCAGGCCCTTCTCCCATTTTTGCGGTGCTGGGAATTGAACTAGGGGCCTCAGAGACTGCAGCGCAGCGCTCTACCCACTGAGCTAAATCCCAGCCCACTCTACAATGTAGATAGTTCAAAATCTCACATTATACAAAATAAATATAATTTTATTTAATTTAAAAGTAAATTTTAAAAAGTTTGTGTTTTTTAAAATCCATAGTTCTAATCAACTAATTTGTACATGAAATATAGGGTAAATGTAAAAATTTAAACACTATAAAGCAGAAGGTCCCCTTTATTCCCAACTCAAATCTTCCCTCTCAGTAAAGATAACTACTGTTATTTTTTCTAGGCATTTCCTTTTATATGTAACCACACAGGAGTTTTCACTGTTTCCTACTGTTTCAGCCATGAGTACCTTGGGGACAGAATTCATATTGTAAACAGCTTTGTATTTGTACCTGACATAGAGCTAGCTAGAAAGGAGGTACTCAACAAAGGTTGGCTATTATTAGTCCTCCTCCACCCTTTCTACAGTAGATAACAGAGTTCTATCTCTAGGAGAAAAAGTAGGCTTTGGGAATATTAATGTCAAAAGAGAGTCATAATTATTGACCAAAAAACTTTGAGAAAAGAATGGCCTGAGAGGGATCTTGGCAAAATCTTTGTCTCATTTCTTGGTACTGAGCTCCTAAAATCCTTGGAATCTCCAATATGGTGTGTCTATTTATGCTAATGAATTGACAGATTGCTCCTAAATAGTCTCTGAGTGGAGGCTGGGTATCAGTAAGACCAATCAAGTGATTATAAAGTTGAAACTGTTAGTCTGAAACCCATCTCTTAGGAGTGGAGAGGAGCTGAAGATTAAGTTGATCACCAATGGCCAATGAGGCAATCAATTTTGCCTACAGAATGAGGCCTGCACAAAAAACCCAAGAGGTCTAAGTTCAGAGAGCTTCCAGATTGTGGTATATAAGGCACGTGGAGGGTGGAACACATGGAGAAGGCACAGAAGTCACACCCTTCCCCCATACCTGCTCCCATGCATCTCTTACATCTGGCTGTTCATTTATACCCTCTGTAATTTCCTTTATAATAGGCAAATGTAAGTAAAGTATTTCTCTGAGTTCTGTGGGCTGTTATAGGAAATTAATTAAATTCAAGAAAGAGGTCATGGGAACCTTGACTTATAGCTTGTTGGTCAAAAGTACAGGTCACAACCTAGGACCTATGATTGGCCTCTGAAGTGGGAGCCCTCATATGGAATTGAGCCTACAGGATCTTATTTTTACTATAGTGTTAATACTGAATTGAATTATATTAGATAGTGTTAATACTGAATTGAATTATATGATACTAGGTTGGTATTCATTGGAGAGGTGATCAGTGGGGGGAACTACCCCAAGCCCACTCCCCAATACCGGTGATCAGAGGTAAAGTATGCTATGCTGTGGTGAGTATTCTGTGTTGAATGTGTGTGAATAGGAAAAACATTTTTCCTCCATCTCTTACATGAGCTGACTGTCTCTGGAGCAGAAATGAGAGCTGAGGCAAGAAAGTGTGAGAGAAGAGGAACAAAATGAAAGCCTAGAGTCACCTGCAGCTAAACAAGGCTAGGCGCAAGAAGAGAACCCTGCCTGAGGAAGCTGGGAATGTTTTCAGGGAGGCAAGGCCTTGAAAGAGTTCACCACACGCTTTGAGATCTGATAGAGCAAAATAAGGCCAGTCAGAGAGGAATGGTGAGCAGCTCTGTGAGTTGGAACACATGTAGATAAGGCAGCTGATGGGGAAGGACAGAGGAAAACGGTAAAACCAAGGCTAGAAGGATAGGTCATGACAATGTGCTAGAGGGCATGGTAAGATTTGTGAGAGAGATTAAAATTTATCACTGTGATGGTGTCTAAATACAGGAATAATTTTTTTAACTATGCAATGTCCTTGAGATATGTATCTTTGGATGTTTCCCTTCCTCTGGCCCACTAAAAACAGTTCACGTCATGATTTGAACCCAAAATGTCCCCCAAAGGTCATATGGTTTAATGCTTGGTCTCCAGCTGATGATAGCTATGGAACTTCGGGAGGCATGTCCTAGGTTTGCAGAAGCAGGTTACTAGGGGAAGGCCTTTGGAGTTTACCTGGGCCCTCTGTTCTGGTAAGTCTCTCTGCTCCTGATCCATCATGATGTGAGGTTCTCTACTAGAGGCTGCCACTACCTGCTCTGCAACCATACCTTCACATATCTATCACCAAAGTCTTCTAAATATTATACCCCAATAAATCATTCCTTCCATAATTTTGTTTTGGTCAGGTATTTGCTACACTGATATACCAGCTGACTATCACATCATTTCATTTATGAAACTCATGTGTATATAAACATGCACACATACACAAACAACTTATATAAAGTATTAACAATATTGTAATAATCAACACATTCTAAAAATTTTTTACCATTGCTAGGCAATATTATACAGATTGGGAAGTTATTATGTAACAGCTTATCTTCATATTTCCCAGGTTGAGTTTTAAATTTGTATTTACAATATAATGCATTAGTTAATTTATAGTTGAGAAAGCTTAAGATTTAAACCATTGCTGGAATAGTTAAGTATCCATCAGTTAACACTGGCAGATTAGATTTTCCATAGACAAGGTTTGTTGGTAGCTTGTCATCTCTCTGGGTCATTGGAATCAGAGGGTCTCAATTGCTTTGTCCTGTTTTTCTCCCCACAACTAATTACACATAAAATTCTTTACCTCTGATGGGTAATTTTAAATTTGGGATCTCCACATAACCTTTCTAATATAATTATATAAAGACTAAAAAGCTTTTTACCTTTTTCCAAGTCTATTCTCCATAAGGGGTTGTTGTTACTTAAAGCTAATAGGTATAGATTCTAGTGATTTTATTGGAATATTTTCATTGAAAATAGTTTACTGAAGAAAGCCTAAAGCCAAACATAAAGGGAAAAGGATGGAAGCAATGCTCAAATTGTATGGTAAAATTTATAGTGATATTTTTAAGAACATGACTTATTTTTACCCATGGTATATCCATATTCATACTGTGATTCTCTGATTGATACTGGCACTTTAGTGCAATTTTAAAGTTATTCTCTGCTTTGTGTGGCTTCCTCCTGCTTTTTTTCCAGTTAGAGAGCTAATGCAAAGTTGGGTGCAGGTAGCTCAATCCAAAGACAGGAGCAGATAACTCATAAAGTTTTGATAACTCATGATATTAAATGTTCATTTGTATTTATTGAGTCTCATGTTACCATTTAATAACTTTTTTTTTTTTTTACTATAGATGTTCACTCTGGTATTTAGAAGCACTATTAGAATAATCGGGAGAAGGACCTGGCAACCCACTCCCCTGAAACAATCAGCCATTGAAAACCCTGTGAATAGCAGAGAAGCACTAACAATAGTGTTTATCCTGTTGTATGTAGGGTCGCTATGAGTTGGACACTGACTAGACAGAACCTACCACCACCAACAACAACTACTAGAATAATTAGTTCTAAACCATTGTTTTCTAAATGTACAAGATGTGCTCCCCATGAATGGTGAAGTCAGCATTCCAACAATTTGTTTCAAATTGTTTTTCAACAATTTGAAAAACATAGAAATACCCACTTCTCTTTATAAAATTACTTTTCACTTATTGAAGCAACTCAAAACTTTTACAAGTTATAAATTTTCTAACTCAGGACACACTACAGTAAATTTTATTTCTAAGGAAAAAACTGTTCAATTTTGAATAATGAGAAAGAAATATTAAAGAGTTTGGTTATTGAAAATTGTATAATTTAGGGATCAATTTAAAAGGCAAAATAGTACAAATGTGTACTAAAATAGGCCATGTCAGCTGAGTGTGGCAGCATGTACCTGTAATCCTAGCAACTCAATTCTGGTGGGTTTTAATGATAGAAGTTTAAAGGGAAGTTATCAGTGTTATGCCAGATTATTTTATCTTTCTGTCATACTTGCTGGGTTTGGGGAAATTTTGAGGATTTTAATGATCGTTGAAATTATTAGATCAGGCAAAACTGGTAGCACTGATGTGTACAAAGTAAGAGACTGGTGAGCTGGAAGGCAGTTCAGAGGCTCAGTTCTAATGCTGAACAGCTGGGCCTTTCATGGGGGTCACATTCTCCTACTGCTGTAGGCCTCTTTCTACTCTTCAAAATTAGTTGGTCGTACCAGAAGAAAATAATGTTTCATTTACTTCTACCATTCTATGATCCATCATAAATTGAGAATTGGAAATATAATTGCAAAAAATAACGAATGTTTTTGTTTGGGAAAATTATAGCTCATCTGCTGCTTGATCCTTAAATGTAGTGAGTGTGTTTGTGTGTGTATGTGTGTTGGTAACATTTTTTCATAGTTTTATAACCAATTTTCCTTCAATAACATAAACATATCCCTCCATGAGTTACTTATTATCTATAGTCTTTCCTATTTTCTTGGGCAGCCTGTTGGCCAACACTATAATGTCATAGTGTATAAACTTGACATCAACAAAAAAAAATTGATACCATTAAAATCTTTAATTTCATACTCTATCTGCTTACAAATTTATCCACACCACACGTGTACTTACCATTGTTCCTGCAATCTAGGCTGACCCTCTCCAAGGTAAACTACTACAGAACCATCCTCTTAATTCTATGCCTTTCACAATGCCCTCTTTTCTGTTTCCTACTTCTATTACAAATATCTCTTTTCTCTCAGCCTATAAAAATGGTTCAGAGTTTCTCATTAATAGCATAAGACAGCAATAAAAACAAGTTTTCTTATCTTCTCTATATACTTCCTCTCTCTTTTCTCTTAATATTAACCTGGAAAAATCACCTATGCAGTTTCTACCCCCCATCCCTCTTCAAGTCACTTCGTTCCATTTTTCCTTTCTTTTTTTCCTCCTGTGTACTGAAACTCACTGCATCTAGAGTCACCTCAATTTCTGAACCTGGTGAAAACTAGGCATCTTCTTGCATCTTCTGTAACCTGGAGACCATTTCATTTTGCAAATTCTTGATGCCCTCATTCATCAGACACAGGAGCTCTTTATAAGAAATAATCATCCATCCAGACTATTGCTGAGTCTAAATGGCCTCAAGCCTTTTTTCTATTCATCAGACAAGTTAGGATCAATTCTCTTGGCAACTGCAGTACTATTTAAACAAACTAGGCCTAGCACCACTGCCATCCTCAGTCACTGCCAAGATATCAGACTCCAGTTATCTACTTTTTACTCTGCTGCCAGCCTTAACACTGAGTACATTTAGCCCAACTCATATTCTACTCCCCCTCTGCCCCAGTCTTGCCTTCTTGAGTCCACTATCTTTTCATGGTTGATAAAATACTGTTCAACTGCATCTTTGAAATTCCCTTGCCTTTTAGCCTTAATTGAAATCTAGCTCTCCAGTCAGATTGCTGCTTCCCCTGCAGCCTTCTCAATTTGAGTTTCTCATCCATATCGTGCCGGTCATGTTTGGGAGGGGGCTCGGCTTCCTCCTTATTGCTCATTTCCACTCTCTGTGCACTGCTCCTCTACCCTCATGGGAAATGTCCTCTCCTTCACATCTCATGCCAGACTGCCACACTATCCTCTCCTCCTGCTGCTCATCCTTCCCCTCTACTGCCTTCCCAGTCACTTCCCTTACTAGAGGAAGGCTCTGGCACATAGATTTTCTTCTCAGTCTACCTCATCTATACCTAATCACCCTTGGGTGACAGTACATGTCACCCTTGGGACAGTACATGTCCCAAGAAATCACTGGTCCACAGAAGAGACACACGCAGAAAACCTGGTCTTAACATATAGGGTGGAATTAAAACCACACAGTGCTGAGATCAGCAAATACTAGGCTATCTGCAGATATGTGATCAAGAAATAAAGGTTTAGTGTTGGTTTTATTATGCAGCATAGCAGTAGCAATAGCTGACTGATAATGGTTATTATCAAATTGGATCTTTTTCACTCACCAAGTTTAATTAAAAAATTTTATTGCCTTAATATTTCTTTCTTTCCATTTTATCTCTTATCACATAAATGTATTTTTACTCACACCCTGTTCGTTTCTTTTTGTTGTTATTGTTCTTTTAACTCACCACAGCCACCAGATTGATATTACTAAAATACAAAAGTGATGCACTCTCTTCTTTTAATCTGTTCAGAGCATCTAAGTTTATAGTATAAAATTATGATCTTTGATTTGACAGGAGTTCCCCATGATTGAATCTCTGCCTACCTGCTCAACCTGGTATCTTGTCATTCTCCCTTTGTGTTCCTGCCACCATGAATCACCTATAGTTTCTTGAGTACACTTTTATGTTTCATGTTTTCATAATGCTCCATACGCCTAAATGTGTTAGCTCATTGACCTTCTCTAAACCTCCAACTTCTATTTAGCTTTCAGATCCTGCTATGGAAGCATTTCCTTTCTGAAATCCGACAGCAATCTTCCCATCCTAAACAGAATCAAGTGATGCTTCCAGGGCGAGATTTCTGTATTGCACTCCAGTGCGAATGTATAAAACAGGTATCTAATTGGGCATTTATATTCTTTCTCCTCTACAACATTACAAACTGTTTTGCTAAGATATGACCATGTCTTATTTCACTTTGTGTCTCTGGCAATTACTATGGTTATCACAAAAGAGGGGACACTTAATAAACAAGAGTGGGATAGGAATAATTCATTTTAATATTGATTTGGAAAAAAAGGTCTTTTTATTTATTCATAAAATTCAGAGATGCATAGACCTTCTTTATATTTGAGTAGTAAGGAGTTTTATTAAAAGGACTGATATATTTATCTCTAGTTTGATTCATTGACTTTTTGAGATGATAGTATTCAGTTATTTTTTGCAAAATTAGAAATGCCAGGGTTGCTTCATGATCAAGTTTGTATAGGAAGAACCTTAGACATATTTCCAATTTTCCTATAACTTTCCATGTTCTATGGAAATATAAACCAAAGCTTTAGAATGAAGGAAATGTATATTGCTTATGTCTAAAGTTATATTTACCCAATATAACAAATCATAAAAGCTTACAAGGTATTCAGTAAAAATGTTTGTCCAAATAGATATCTAAGCTATCTTACTTTAGCAAATTGATGAGGAAAGAAACAGAGTTCAAGTCCATTAACTACTAATACTAAAATTTTATTTCCTCATCAACAGTAACCACAAAAAGTCATGAAAAACAGCCACCCAAAAGAAGACTCACATATGAAAATGACCATGGTTTCCATTACAAAATTTACATGCAAAAATTTATGGAATTTCCCTTAATAACTGGTTGCTGTGATACTGTGTTGCTGTGTAAATGGTGACCCAATCTCCTTATGCTTTTAAAAGCTCTTTTTAAAAAAATTTATTTGTAAAATGGGGTCTTACTATATAGTACAGGCTGTCCTTAATTCACAATTCTCCTGCCTTGGCCTACTGAGCACTGGGCTTACAGGCATGCACCACCGTGCTTATCTAAAAAAGCTCTTTTCTTTTACAAAGATCCAGAAACTTCTTAAGCCCCATTTGAACAGTTTAGATTTGAAGTTTATAAATATTGCATTTGGGGCTGGGATTTAGCTCAGTTGGTAGAGCGCTGTGCTGCAGTCTCTGAGGTCCTGAGTTCAATTCCCAGCACCGCAAAAATGGGAGAAGGGCCTGGCAATCCACTCCCAAGGCAATCCCAAAACAGTCAGCCATTGAAAACCCTATAAGGGTCGCAATGAGTCGAATACCGACTCGACGGCACCTAACAACAACAACAACAAATATTACATTTAGAACAGAATTTAAGTTATTCCAAAATAACAACTTCTATATTAAACTCTCAGCCTTGCTATATGGATATCTATCACATGCACATTGCTATAATTTATAGACATCACATGCATATTTTCTTTTTCATTCATCTCTCAACTTGCCCAACAAAGGCAAGAATGAACAGATTAGATGTCTCTCATATTCATTGTATTATAATATAGTAGAAACCTATAGCTATTGTGTTCTTTGTTCAGCTAGCTGAGTTTACAAAAAGTAAATAAGATAAAAAGATAACAAACAGATACCTTGATGTGTGTGTCACATTTTCCAACTCAAATGAGATATAAGGACTGTATCTTACTCCTATATTCTCAGTTCCTAGGACTGTGGGGCATTAGGCATGTACTAGTAGAACATGAATTGGCCCATAGCATAATATCTGGGTTCAAATTTTAACCCCACAGCAACTAGCTGAGAGATCAAGTACTTAAATACCCTGAACTTCAGTTTCTTTAATGGTATACTGTGTTAGGATACCAACCAAATTTGGTGGCTGCAGAGAACCTTGTATATAGATATCTCCCCAGACTGTTAACGAGAACTTGCCCATTAATTGATAAACTTGTTTCAGAAAAGGTTTGGACTTATTGCCAGCTATTACTTTCAAAGACTTGCCTGTTTTACAGCTATACAGACAGGTGTTTGAGAATATAAGAAATTAAAACAGAAATAGGCAAGCTTTTTAGTCCATTTTGCTAATTACTATGTCAGAGCTCATAAAGAAGAACTCATTGGCTTTCTTTAGTACTGCATCATCCTAAAGAGCTGGGTCAGCAAAGATTCCTGCAGACAGTCAATACATATTAAAACAGTTCCAAGCAGTAAATCAAAACAACTAAAAAAGAAGACAACAAGGTTTAAAAAAAGTAAAATTTATAGGCCTTTTCTGATTGAATGCAGAGAAGCATTAAACTATTGGTTCAGTATATAGAAAGAAAAAAACAAGAAAACTTCTTAGACATAGTTTATGGCTCTGAGTAAAACCCAAATTACTGCATAATTTTAATACCAACTGTGATATCATTTTCTCTGGATTCCAATATCTTCCAGAATAGTTAAGATTTTGAAAAAATGTTTTAAATATATTTTTTCTGTTTTTCCCTGCATTTATATATTTGAATTTTATTCAATTGTTGATGCAAGGAAAGAGGTTAAAAACATTTTTACTTCTTCAAGGCTCACCAAAACTTGCAATTTTTCTTAAAGGAACTGTATGCAAGGCATTTTATTTCTAACTTCTCTGGGTGGGTCTCACCATTCCATAGACATAAAGGCCTTTCATATGTGAAGAGGGTCCTACAAATTATAAACAGGAGAATCACCCTGCTGTCTTCTTCAATGAGGTAACAAGATGCAATGGCCTGTTCTGGGAAGCACCTATAGTAGGTACATTATTAGAGGAATCTCAAGAATACTGGATTCATTCCAGAAAGGGTGAGGGGAATACTATGATTTGGGTCAAAAATATTAGAAAGACTTTTCTTACCTGGTCTTTGATTTTATCTGAGCGCCAACGAATCAACTACATAAAGATTAAACTATGGAAAAGGTGCCAAAAATCTTGTCACAAATTTGGGAGGTACCCAAGCCAGACCAAGAGATTGAACCTGGCACAAAATGGCTCTCTGAACACTAAGAAGCTGACTCAGAAGAAATTTTAACTCAGATGAATTTATTAAGATGTTAAATATCATCACGAATAAGAAGATGGATGATAGATTTAGGTCAGCATGCTCAATGTAATTTGTTTAACTTTCTGATAGTCTTCGGTAATATTAAAGCTGCCCATATTTCTAGATTTAAAGAGAGAGATACAAACAACAACAATAAAGAAGTTGGGTTTTTCCTTAAATAGTCTGAAGTTAGGATTTGGAGAAAGAGAAGATATTGCGATAAAAACCTGAGTGATCACTTTTAATATTTGTGTGACAAATACAATCACAGAATCTGGTAACTTGCTTAAAGGTCAAAGGCTACCTGTGGAATATTGAGATTATAGGTATATATTAGGTGAATTTTAACAGTGATTCTGTAACTGAGAGAGGTTCTTAGAATTAAAGGGACCCTTAATCCTCTGCTGATACCACCACCACTACTGTCATCACCAAAGTCCAAGGAGAAGTTCCTCTACATAAATGCAACATACATAAGGGAGTTGCATTTCATGTGAAGGATGAATTCCCAAGAAACATCGTAACTTAAGACCAACTTTCCAAAGAAATAAATGTAAGAAAACTGTGGGAGGATACATTCTTGTAGTATATAAATTCACAACCTTAGTCATATATTTTTCTTTCATGATGCTCTGTATTTTCTCAAAAGTATCTCTAATGCTTTATGGGATTTTTTCATGTGTTATAATACTAGAATGTATAATTGTAGGTATTTTTCTAGCCCTCCTCATGAAATGGCCAATGACAAATTCAATGATGTAATGATAGAATATGAAAGTATCTAAAAATAGAATGGTGAATGTTGGAACAATAGCAAATTAGTGTAATTACAAAAAAAGGGCAGGGGGTACAGCTCAGTGTTAGAGTGCTTGCTTAGCTCAAGGCCTTGAGTTCATTCCCTAGTACCCCCCCCCCACACAGAGAAAGATACAACATTTAAATTTGCCAAAAATATTATATAACAGCAATGCACTAAGTTGACAATGTTCTCAGTTAAAAGGAGTGACAATAACTTTTAATTGCCAGCTAATAGTAATGTGTTTAGAAATTAACCAAGATTTGAGTAAGATTTGATTTCCTGGAAACAGCTAGAGAGGTTCTTATTTGCTCATTTTCACAAACAAAATTGACAAACATTTTTAAAAACCACTTTATATTTTTGCCTTGAATCCTATGCCAGTACATATAAAAAGGGTTTAACCTTCAGGTATGAATATATGATGTCCCTAGTTTAAGCAGGGCTATGTATTTAAGATAAAAATAATGCAAGCCATCCTTGGGGTTCCTTGGTCATGAGAACTTCATTCCTAGCCTCCTAAAAATATTCCCAGTTGTACAGAACTGAATGAAAGAGGATGATGGGAACACACAGTGTGGAGCAATTTATCACTCCCACAATCTTTTCTTTCACAGTGGTATAACCTCTTAGGTTCTTTATTAGGAAGAACAGGGGGAAAAGCAATCTAAGACTTGTGAACCAAGCCTTCCCTGCTGTTATCACTAGAGAATCTGGAGAAAAAAGAAAATAATTTTAAAAAATCATAATTTTGCCCCAGAACATGATGGAGGTAATGAGCCATCAAGACCACTTATGGCTGCAAACATAATTGGCGCATAAACACAGGAGACAAGTGGTGATGGGGAAGAGTTTGTTTCAGAAACAGAGGGATGCCAACAAATCATAACTCTTCTCTCGTTTGGAGTGGCAATACTAAGAGTCAAGTGGATATTTTTCCCCCAAATAATGTACCCCTTGAGGAAAGGGATTACTGCAGTATTTGCTAGCTTAGTAGCTTTAAGTGTTTACAACTAATGTGCATAAATGATGCCAAAGGAAGAACAGGCAGGCTACTTGGCAATGAAGGGAAGCTTGGAGTTTGATATAAAGGTACCTCATGGAGACCTTTAGAGATCCATGTAGACTTCCAAAATAACATTTAGGGAACTCACTCATGAGCGCAAAGAGGAGTAATACAGTCATCTCTGGCATGGTCTCTTCTATTGACGGCCAAAAATAGTGTGTGTGTGTGTGTGTGTGTGTGTGTGTGTGTGTGTGTGTGTGTGTGCACGTTTTGATGAGAAAGAAATATCATATCTTTCAAATTCTGCAATTCTGTCCTGTTGCTTTAATGCGAAAGTCATAGAAAGAATCTCAAACTTTCTTTGGTTTCCTTTACAAATTTTTTTTGCCTGTTTTAAGTGCTCAGCTGGCATACAGGTTTAACATTTTTTTGGTTTTGTAATTATTTTTTGGAAACCTTTCTTTTTTCCTCTCAAACATTTTGAGTCAGCATACATTATGCCACTGTCACACAGCCAAGTAATCATTCATCTTTGAGGAAGACAGAGACATCTCATGTATTAATTAGAAAGCCTTTCAGTGACTGGTGGGTAGAAATAGGTTCCAACTGCTACTAAAACATAGCCAGTGATTTCCAGGAAAGGGAAAAGAAAGTCAGTTTCTTACCCGATCTGTGTCCAGCCAATGAATGAACTTTGCTTTCATCTGGCACTGAGAAGAAGAAATAAAAGAGATAAGGATTAGATCTGCTTTTAAATCAGACATTTTTAAACAATAAATTAATATAGATTCACAACAAATTATAACTTGTACTGGCAAAAATTTGAGAATTTTTTCTTCCTACCCATCCTTGTTGTTGTTGTTGTTAGGTGCTGTAGAGTCGGTATCCGACTCATAGCGACCCTCAGAGGGTTTTCAATGGCTGATTGCTTCGGGATTGCCTTGGGAGTGGATTGCCAGGCCCTTCTCCCATTTTTATGGTGCTGGGAATTGAACTCGGGGCTACCCATCCTAGTATACCTTATTTTTATTGACAGACATTTTAAAGACAACCATGAAGGGATATATGTTTATTAGATCTTCTATGAATTTAACATTTAAAAATTTTTCAATACTTTCTGTTCTTTTAACTGGGCTGTTTCTTCCATGTCTATTAGAGAAGAAACTAAATTCAAGGGCCTGGACATGTATAATATATAATAAAGTTCTTTGAGCATAAAAGCAATAAAGACAGAGGAAGATGGGAAAGATTTATAATCCCCCCTGAAACAATTAAGAAACCAGACAAAATGTGAAATAATGACATTGAACTGATTAGTCATTGGGCACCGAAGAACAGTGACTCCCAAGAGATAAAAAGCAAATGCGAACACTGTGATTGCCCCAGCTTGCTGTCTGGAGAGTTTTCATGCAATGGTGCCAGGAGAGGACATTCGGGAAGAACCAGTGATGTCCCCAGTTTAAGGACATGATGCAGGATGTCCAGGGAAGCCAAGGCAGGTGGCGTTTTCAGGACAGAAAACCAGACAGAAGAGCTATATGAATTCTTTGTGATACTTTCAGAGAATCCCTCATGATGATCTCATATGTAGGAGATAAGTACCCTAAGACTTGGCAAAGAACCTCCCCAAAGTGGAAAGGGAACAGCAGGTGAAGTTTACACAGGGCTGGAAGAGTGTGATGCCCAACAGCTAGAATGAAAAGCTTCATAATTCAGGAGCATCAGTTAAAATATGAACAGGGGTCTTACATTAATAGTGTAGAAAAATTAGAATTCTGATGAAATAGATAAAATTTTTGAAAGGCACAGATTACGAAAGCTTGTGAAGAGAAAAATAAACAGTATGAATAGCCCAGTAACTATTTTTCAACAACTTTTTAAGTAAACCTTTTCCAGAAAGAAAACTCTAGACCCATATGACTTCACCAGCAAATTCTATACAATATTTAAGGAAGAAATAATACTGATTGTACAGAAGCTCCACTAGAACATTTAGAGGAGGAAGAAATTCCCAGCCTATCCCATAGGGTTATTGTTAAACTGATACTGGTATCAGAAAAAGGCCTTTTATGAAAATCACTAGCCCATATCCCTCATGAATACAGATGCAAAGTTTTTAAATCTTTAACAACTCTGCATGGATAACCACTTCAACATCCATCCACAGCTGTTTGGTTATTCACCCTGTGCCACTGTCTGTATGTTAGTTTATAAAATTCTAGTGCTCAAATGTTGACTATGAAATTTGCTAACAAGGAGGACTTGCCACATTTCCCCTAACAATGTTGGTCTCAAAATAACGTATCTCTACTTCCTCAGCCTGCAACATTCAGTCATATTTAATTGACCCAGTTATAATCTTCTTCTCCCCTGGCCATCCTTTCCAGGCTACTCTTTTGTTTTCTAGATAAAATCACTATGTGTCTATTATTATTCTGTACTCAATTGTTTAAAAATGTTAGTCCTTTTGCGGTATTTGTAGTTGGGAGTTCTGTGAGACAGTATTCATCAGGCATTGATGGTGAGCCAGATCCTGTCCTTTTCATGCCTAAAAACACTTACAATGGACTGCATAGTCTACATAGAAAATACTGAAAATCAATGATGATAATGATTAAAAATAACAATATCTACTAATACTTATGGGGCATTTATAATATATAGGTCAGTCCTAAGCACTTTGTATCTAGTAATTAATTTAATCTTCACAATGACCAGAAAAGATAAGTATTATTATCTTTATGTTACAGACAGAGGAACTGACACATATCTCAAAAGAGGAAAAGCCAGACTGAAATAGAATTCTTATTGTTGTTGTTAGGAGCTGGTGAGTCGGTGTCCAACTCATAGTGACCCTATGTATAACAGACGAAACAGTATGGTCAGTGCTTCTCTGCTATTCGTAGAGTTTTCAATGGCAGATTGTTTTTTGGGAGTGGGTTGCTGGCCCCTTCTCCCAAGCCCATTGCAACTGGTGTTCCCAGGCTCTCTCGATCCAAATACTAACTACATCTGACACTGCTTAGTTTCTGAGATCTGATGGGATCGGACACCACAGTGGTATGGCTGCAGACAAAAAGAATTTGTAGCCACCCCATCATACATGTGATAAGAGTCAGAAGCGTTACTGTCTGAGAAATTTTAAGTATGATCAATAGCATGAAATGAATATAGGAAACATTTAAACATCTATAGGCCAGAAAACTATTATTCTTTTTATTTGAATATATGCTATTAATAGAAATCTGTCTGTGATGACGAATATTAACAAGTGATGGGTATAATTTTGTTTAGCATGTTCAGAAATTTATAATTCCAAGGGGTTAAGACTAACTATTCATCCTCATTTCACAGAAGAGAAATCTTTCTGAATTAGGATCTGGCTTGGAAACTGACCAGTACTGTCCAGTTCTCTGTAAAGTTTTAAAGGTATTTTAGTAGATATTTTAAAAGTTATTTTAACTTCCTGTGCCTCAGTCTCATTATGTATAAAGTGAGAAAAATATCACTAACCCAAAAGGTTTATGGTGAAGATGACAGGTATACACGAAGTTCTTAGAAGATCATACAGTGAGCACTTAATAAATATTAGCTACCATCATCATTATTAGCTATTATCATCATCATTAGTGAGAAACTAAATAAAAAGGCAAATGTGGGTTGAGTGCCAGTGTTATCAGGAAAGTTATTTAAATGTTTTTAATCTAAGTTTCCTCAGGTGAAAAATGGAGGAGAAAACAGTACATAGGATGTTGTGGGAACCAAATGAAAAAGACATGTAGAAGCACTTAGCACCTTACCAGGCACATAATTCTCAATATTTGAAACTTTTGAAAAATAGAGGTTGTGAGAGTGGTAAGGGTGATGAATGTGATGATGGTTGTAGTGTTTATGATTTCTGTTGCTCAGGATCATAAGGAAATCGAGAATAATCGAGAACATGCTATGCTGCACCAGAGTGTTAGGTATTTTAATGTGCTACCTCATGGGCTGAACACCCACAGTACATGCCTCTAGCTCATGCAGTAGAACAAGGCAAAGAAAACACAGCAGACTATATGGTCTTATTATGGATAATTATTCTGAAAAAGTAATATCTATAAAAGTAAGGCCTTTGATGTTGCTTCATTTTTGTCTTTGTTTTTTAACCTGAGTTGATTTTAGTTTTGCAAATTACCAAGCCACATTAGGTTTAACAAGGAAGTTCTTAACTTTTTGGCTGAATAATATCTATTATTGCTAGTAGGAATACTTATCATTATTTTAATCAACTATTTGAAATTCTTTAGAATACTGAAATAAACTATTTAAAAAAAGTACAGTGTAGAAAAACCAAATGGGTGATAGGCATAAAAATTAGAGGTCTCTCTCCAAAATACTCACTGATACAAATGTCTATCTTTAGTACAGAAGATAAGTGAATAAACATAACAGACAAGAGAGGGAACTGTAATGACTTAATTAATAGAATACATTTTATTTAAAAGGTTAAATTTGGAACAATCATCTTTTATACACATGCTTAGTGCTAGGAAGCAATTTAAATAACAGTAGCAAATGAGAAAATGAGGTAAAATTATATGCACCATCAAGTTTTTTTTAATGGCAAGTGTTATAATTAATACTCAACTTCCTTTATAACCCACATCACCTTAGAGTTACTATTAAAGTTCTCTCTTGGGGCTCGTGCAACTGTGTAATAGTTTCACTACATTATATTTAGATAGCACAGTAATTGGAATAGTAGCAATATGAATTATGACAGGTGTGTCATTTTAAATAAAGGACTTATTTACAAGAAATTGAGAAATGAGTAGGCCTGGTTTGAGAAGTATCTTCCATTCCAAAATAATAAAGTATCCAAAGAATCAAGAGAGTGTTGACAATGGGATAGTCTAAATTTTAAAATTCTGGTTTTTATGACTAATCCTCTCCTTTCCTTTCCTCCTTTCCTCTCCTCTCCTTTCCTTTCCTTCTTTTCCCTTTCATTCCTCTTCTCTATTCTCCTCTCCTCCCCTCCTCCCTTCTTTTCATACCTGCCCTCCTACTTCTAGAGTTCATTACATGCTTTGTCTTATCTTTTCATTTTGCCCAAGGACTAGTACTATTTTCTCTTTATTATCTTAAAGGGACATTCCAGTAACTAAAGAGACATCAATGAGATTTGGAGTCCTTCTGAAGATGCAATTCATGGGCATTTTTATTACAACCACTGTTTCTTTTTCATTATAGATATTAAATAATTAGAGGATACTATGGATTTTCATGGGACTGGGATTTAGGTCAGTTGGTCGGGCGCTGCTCTGCAGTCTCTGAGGTCCCAGGTTCGATTCTCAGCACTGCAAATATGGAGAGGGACATGGCAATCCACTCTGGAGGCAATCCCGAAACAATCAGCCATTGAAAACCCTGTGAGGGTTGCTATGAGTTGGGCATGTCTCAACAACGCCTAACAACAACATGGACTTGCCCTTTATGAAGTTTTTCTGGATTTTTTTTAGTTAATGGGATTTCTGTACTAACCTCCTGTTACTGACATTCAACACAAGATCGGTGGACTTCATTTGACTTAAGCCTCGGGAGTGGATTGCCTCATCCTTCTCCCATTTTTGCGGTGCTGGGAATCCAATTCAGGACCTCAGAGACTGCAGAGCAGGACTCTACCAACTGAGCTAACTCCTAGCCCTAATTACCATAAGGTGCTTAATAAAGAGGACACTGTTTGGTTTGGAAATTTAACTTTCTGGTGTGTCCTTTGATTCAGGAAGGTCTGCTTGGGAAACACAGTAGCCTGATGGCCTATGTTTCTAACTCTTGTCTGTCTTTGAAGCTAAACAGAACTGCCCAGCCACAAATAGCACTTTTTAAAAAAGCGTAAATGGACTATATTTTTTCACTTAATTTCAACCAGGTTTATTATTGAAATTCAAAGAAAGAAAATATGGGGGGAAATTTATGTACAAGATGGTATGCTGAGAACTTGTTAGTGGCAAACATTAAAGTGCATATAATAACATGCATTGGCTTCCCAATAGGATGCCTTTATATTAATATAGTGATCACTTAAAGTGTTTTATTCTTTTGTCAAGCCTTCTTATACACTTCGAATGCTTTCTCACTAGGAGAAAACAATCTCCTTGCTTATTGAGAGCATTTGACATGCATTCTATAACATAAGTGACTATTAGAGACTACAACTGGTTAATAAAAATTTGCAGAACAGTGGCAGATTTGGTGAGTTAATGGGCCCCATATGCTCTTCTTACGCTAGTAGACTATGGTATATTGCTAACATGCACAAATCTCTTCAGATAAAAATTGCCATTAGCCACACTTATTCTTTTTGAGAATGCCAACACTATGTCATGAATGGGGAATATGCAAATGTATTCAGATTCCTACTTCTTCATATTCAGATACTTTGAGGCAAGGCAACACTCTAAAATATGATGCAATGCTTATTTTTATATAGACAGCTTTATTTCATTTAATTTTTTATTTTAATGCCTTTGACATAAGAGAGACTACAATTCTGAAGCTGATGTTTGCCACAATAAAAAATGTTTCATCTAATGAGGCCATAAATACTTCTCTTCAGATAGTTTGCTAGATTAAATATCAAGTAATTCCTTAATGGTTAGTAAATTTGCTCTCAAGAGTTGTTCCTTCAGAACTTAAAATTGATGTAGTTGTCAATATTAGGAATCAATTTTTCTCTCCTTTAGCAGATCAATTTCTGAGATGCTGATTGATATCCAGAATATCTAAGGAATGCAAACCTGTGTTTAGTTGTAAATTAAGTTCCCTTCTTAGCAACATGAACTATTACTCCTTTAATTTATAGTGTTTTCTTATGTCAGTGACTATTTGGCATACTGTTTCTCTTTAGGGAGACATTTTGAGTTTTCAGCATTGTGAATTTTTGTGTGTTAAAAATACTTCCATCTTTTGAAACAAACATACACATACCCCTAAAACATAAAAGAAAATAAGGCTTCTGCTAAAATAGGGTTTAGGGAATTACCACAAGATAACAATGTAAACATTTATCTCCTATCTCTCTTAGCAGGCTTCCCTAAAAGCACTGAGCTCTATTCCAATGTTGGTGTTGGTGCTCAGACAAGAAACTAATCCAATTTAGCAGCTGAAGTTTTCTTCCAATATCATAGTCCATCTTCAAATCATGGTGACAGAGGATAAAAACGATGGGCCTGTGCCTCTCACCATTATCCAACTACAGATGCGTTCACAACTCTCCAGTGATGGCTTCATAATTCCCTTTCATTTTCCATAACCTGTAGGAAAGCTTAACTTAGAAGTTGGGAAAATCTAACACATTTCATGTTTTTTCCACTATTGTCTTTAGCTCATCAAAGAGGATTAGAAAAACCAAATCATTCCTTCATAGATTCATTAGTTTTTAATTTAATGCACATTTTTCTCAAATAATCAGGTTTTCAATCAAATCCTAATAAGGAAAGACAAACAAATAATATATTTGAGGTAGTAAAATGTGTTAAATGGTAGGTAGCAGCTAGGTATGAGCAGCAGGGAATAAAAGCAAGGGTGACTAACTCAAACTATTATTGGCCCACACAAAACAAAATTATTAACCTCTGCAGAAACAGATGAAAGTCCTATGATTTTTGCCACAGAACCCAGATGCAGGGAAGCAAACAACCTGTGAACAATGAGCAGAACCACTGTAAATAACTGTAAATAGTTACTTTCACTTTGACATTATCTTATATCTCCAGGCCAGTCTGAGTGATAATCATCTAGAGAAGACCTCTATAAAAGCAGCCACAGCCAACCACTGAGATGCCAACTCCCTTTCCAGCAGAGGAGCTGGCTCATAGCCAGTCTGGGGCAACTTCCTTGCCCAGTCTTTTTACTTCTCCCCTTCTCTGCCTTTCAATAAAGCTCACTTCGATGACTCCAACTACTCTCCATATTTTCTCAACCCACATAATGCCTTTTAAACCCTTCTTAATAAGGACACAAGGATGAAGACAAAGCCCTGTAACATTAAATAGCTTAAAGAATTAAAAAACAGTACACTTTAGGAACAGTAGACCTTCAGACATGCGGGTTGACAAACACAGTGAAGGTTTATGGTGAGTGAGAACTTGACCAACTGAGGTGACAAAGATGATTTTTAGCATTTGGGACACCTTTAGTCGCAGGAAGGAATAAGTAGCATGGAAAGAGTGGGGGAGGCCCAGTGCTGTGGC
>VMDO01024380.1:0-29889 GCA_007922755.1 Pedetes capensis
GTGTTCCGTCTGTCTGTCGTACATAGGGTCACTGTGAGTCAGACACAGACTTGATGGCACCTAACAACAACTATATAAAACATTAGCGTAACTTGCAAAGTATTCTAGATTCTACCTCTAAATGGATTGTTGTCTCCTTGTTAGAACATTATTCATTTGTATCCTTACTGTGTGTCTAATGAAATATATGATAGGAGTTCCTGTCCATTTCTATGGGAAGACATAAGATTAGAAAATAGCTGGGAATTCAAGAATGCTTTCTAATAAAAAACATCTATTTTTGATGAAGCAAAACTCTTTTAAACAACAAAGCAGAATTCTTAATATCTTTTCATTGCTTTTATCAAGACTGCATATTAATTGACTTTTTTTTCTATCTTTTAAGGAACAGAATTTATTGTCCTGATAGTCCATCTATTCATCCCATATCTGAGCCCAAAGATTGCCATTTGCAGAGGGATGGCTTTTATGAATGCATTTTCCAGCCAATCTTTCTATTATCTGGCTATACCATGTGGATTAGGATCAATCATTCTTTAGGTTCACTTGACTCCCCACCAACATGTGTCCTTCCTGACTCTGTAGGTATGTCAAACTATGTTGTGTGTCTGCATTGTTGTTAGTAGAGTTTAGGTGCATATTTATTCAGGATTAATGTTGTACTTTGCCATTTTATGATCACACTAGATTTTGGAAAAAAATTATTTCTATTTACAGTGGAATTGAGATGATTACCAGCCTTACAAACTTGTATAGTTTTGAGTTTAAATTATGTTATTAATTTGATTTTAATATACATGTATGTATGTGTGTGTGTATGTGTGTATATATATATATTATATATATTTATATATAAATATATATAACAATATATAACTATATATATATATTGTTTTTTGGAGGCAGAGTCTCACTATGAAAGCCAGGCTGACCACCAACTGACTAGGTAGTGTAGGCTAGGCTTGAACTTGTGATCTCCTATTTCTATCTCCTATTTCAGCCTCTGAGTGCTGAGACTGTAGGCATGTGCCACCATAGCTGGTGATTATTTTATATTATTTATATCATACTTGTTCATAATATGGAGAACTAATTCATAGCAATTGGAATATTTTCAACACACTACTTGATGAATTACATGGATCATTGTGAATGAAATTTAGTAATATTTTTATAAATAATACAAAATGTGTTTTTATTCCAGGGTAGTTGTGAAAGCATGTAGTATTTTTAATCTAAAAGTTTGAGTGGCCAAAAGGTATTTATAATCTTAATAGTCATAATCCAAAGCTTTAATTTGTGAGGCTGAGTGACAGAAGTATTCAAAACACCTTCACAACTTTATACTAATTTTAGTATATACTTTATCTGGAGAAGGACATCATGTTGGGAGAGTGGTGGGTCAATGAAAAGAGGGAAGACTCTCAACTAGATGGATTGACACAGTGGTTGCAACCATGGGTTTAAACATAAAAAAGATTGTATGCATGGCACAGTGTCAGGTAGTGTTTCATTCTGTTGTACACAGGGTCACTATGAGTTGGACCCAACATGATGGCACTTAACAACAACAGCATATGCTAATATAGTGTATAGTACTGTATACTAATTTAGTATATAGTTTCCCATGATTATTCAATTCTTCATAGTTAAAGAAAGTATTTATCTTATCCGAGTAAGAAGATAAATATTTCATCTCTTGCAAACATTGTTTCTTTTCAAGAAAGGAAGTATCAATATTTGAGAGATAACGGGTAAATTCTGTGATTTGCTTAACTGAATCAGATGGACATATTCAGCAACTATCTCAGTTTACTGAGAGTATGCTTTGAAAGTAATAGTTTATGTAGTGCCCATTAAAATAAACACACTGGGAGAAGATGAAGAGCTATCTACATTTTATTGGTGACAGAAAGTGTTTATGTGGCTAGTCCAAGTTTACAAACATAGTAAGGGATAGAGCTATTATTTGAATTCCACAGGTGAATGCCCACATTGGTTGAAAATACTATTGTTGATTGCTTAAAAATGATTTAAAAATACTGCACAAGCAGGAGACTACACTTTCACAAGCTGGTTGTTTTTAGAAGGTGAGATTGGAGGGAGAGAATGAAGACACACACTTACATTGTGCCAATCTAGGTAAGGTTTGTTCCATAGGAATCATAACAATGTTAAGACTTGTAAGAATTGGGGAAATAAATTAAGAAGGTAGACCAAGAATGTTTATAGTTAGTACTCTCTTGATGTCCCTACACAGTGTCTTATTGAGCATTATTTATGGTTTAGTATTTTTTTATTAGTAGGTTGGTTGAGTTTTTCCCATTAGTGTCCTGGCATTCCTTTCTGCCATTGAATTTGTTTCCTGCATATTCTAGTCAAGGGCTATCTCTCACTTTGGATTGTCCACTGGCAGAGGTATGCCTTAAAATAATTACCAAGAACAGGGGCATTCCAGCAACAATGTAGGAGGCCTCAGGTGTATCTGGCATTGACCTGTTAGGTAGTGGATCATGGGCAGGTGTAAAGGAGATCTGTTGTGAGCTGTTTTTGGAGATGTGCTCAGAAAGGCAGCTCCTCACCAGTGTGGAAGGAGGAGGGGAATTCCCCCCACCAAAACAACAACAACAACAACAACAACAACAACAACCACAACCCTGGAAATGAACGTGAAAACAGTGATCATTTGTTTCTTTGATGTGAGAGGGATTGTGTGTTCAAAATTTGTTCCTCTGAGTCAAATGGTCAAAGTTTTTTAGTATCTGGAGGTTTTGAGGAAGTTATATCATGACTGGCAGAAGAAATGTCCCAAGCTGTGGCAAAGAAATGACTGGTTCTTCTACCATGGCACCTACCCACACTGGGCTAAGTATTCAGCAGTTTTTGACCTAAAACCCTTGTGCCCATTCAACCTATTGTTCCATATGATTCTGTTTTGTTTCCCTGGATGAAAAAAGTCCTCAAAGGGAAATGTTTTGCTAGGAGGAGGTGAATAAAAAAATGACAGAAGTGCTAAAAGGCATCCAAATCAAGGCCAAAACCTGTTTTGGGCAATGGAAAAATGTCTTAATAGGTGTGTTGCATCAGAAAGAGAGTACTTTGGAGGTGACTAAAGTCTGAACATGTAAAAATAAATATACTAGTTTTTATAAATTCTGTGTTGGAGGGGTCATCCTTTGAATATACTGAAATTTTTTTAACTACTCATTTGGCATACCAACTGAAATTTGTGCCTTCTGAATGGAATCCTCCACTCTTAGTGCAGATAATTGAGACATGACTTTGTAAGTGTAATCAACATTGTGAGGTTGATGCTTGGTGTCATGACATAGTTAAATACAGCCCCAGAGGCTCATGGATATGCTTGGGTTTCTAGATTATTCAGATTTTAGATATGTCATGTTTTCATATTGACTTTCATTGTTAGAACAGTAGTTTTCAGAGTGAAAAATTAAGAACTTATAGAAAATGTATAGAGTAGATACCAGTGTGAGCTAACATTTTAACTTAAGTTCTGAGAGCTTATTGTTGTTGTTAGGTGCCATTGAGTCAGGTCCAACTCATAGCAACCCTATGTGCAACAGAACGAAACATTCTTCAACACTGTGCCATGCACTGTGCTATGTCAGTGCTTCTCTGCTGTTCATTAGGTTCTCCATTGGTGATTGTTTCAAGATTGCTTCAGGAGTGGATTGCCATGTCGTTTTCCCATGTCTGTGGTGCTGGGGATCAAACCCTGGGCCTCAGAGTGTGCAGAGTAGCACTGTACCAATTGAGCTAAACCCTAGCCCAACTTCTAGGAGCAGCAATGTAAAAGGATGATGTAAAAACAAGAAAAAAATTTTTCTTTGCATTTCTTGGTTTTTTTTAATATCTTGGTCATATATTTCTATTTTAAAAAGGGTTTATAAAAATTACTTGCTGTTCAGGTCACCTTTGCCTCTGTTTCTTCTTATTAAAAGCCTTTTTTCCTTGGATTATAGAAAGCAAGATTTTCCTTCTTGAAAGTACCTTTGACCTTGAAATGCTTAATGATAGCAGGGGAAGAGTTTGAAACTCTCAAATGTAGAAAATGATGCAGTGAATTTTTTTGCCTTCAACTAAAGCTGCATGTAAAAGAGAGATTGCTATTGATACTTATGTGTTTGGTATGATATCTTTGGCCTATAGAGTTCAGTTTCTTTCTTTCTTTCTTTTTTTTTTTTTTCCTTTTTAATTGGTACTGGGGACTGAACTCAGGGCCTCACACACATGCTAGGCAACTGCTCTACCCTGAGTTGTACTCTTAGCCCTTAATGGTTCAGTGGGTTTTCTTTTCTTTTCTGTTTTGTTCTTTTCTTTTCCTTTCCTTTTTCTTCCTTTCCTTTCCTTCCCTTTCCTTTTCTCTTTTTTCTTTCTGTCATTCTTCCTTTCATTCTTTCTTTCAGGGTGCTGGGATTGAACTCAGGGCCTTGTACATACCAGGCCAGCCCTTTATCACTGAGCTACTTCCCTCACCCTAATGGTTCAATTTCTAATCAGGTATTCTAGTAATGTTAATGGATAATGTACTCTTTTTTAAAAAAAAAATCAACCTCTTTGTTTGCAAAATAGAGATAATTCTTTTCTTATCTATTACATAAAATTGTAGGGGGTAAGATGAGGTAATGAATGAGAAAACATTGAAAAAGATATTCTTTTATAAATGAGGTCTAAAAATATAACAATGTTTTTAAGCCTTATTGCTATTTAAATTACCATTATGCAATATTGTTTTAAAATTTTCTAGTAAAACCACTGCCTCCATCTAGTGTGAAAGCAGAAATTACTGTAAACTTTGGATTATTGAAAGTATCTTGGGAAAGGCCAATCTTTCCAGAGAATAATCTTCAGTTCCAGATTCGATATGGCTTAAGTGGAAAAGAAATACACTGGAAGGTATCTTTTACTTGGAAATTTCATCAGCTTGCCTTGCTAACTGTTATTTCTTATAATGTTTAAGAGTTTTATTGTGCAAGAATAATTTTATTGGCATGCAGTAAGTATATCTTCCTGTATTTTATAGCTAGTCTCATTAATTAAATTGATTAAAGTCTAACCCTTTTAAGGAACAAATTTTTTGATCCATCATTTCCCAAAGTGTTCTTCACAGAGCACTGGTCCCATAAAGTCCTTTGGAAAAAGATCACATGGCTAAATTAGTTTAGGAAACCCTGTGTCTCTATATACTCCTAGTATACAGTTATGGTCTTTTACATATTAAACCTTTGGAAATATCTGATGGTAAGGAAACATTTGTGACTTTATTTCATCCCTTGTTTTCCAAATTCATTTTTCCAAGGAACATGTTTTCCCTTAACATCTGTTAATATGTTCATATATGTTCAACAGAATGCAACAGCTGCTTTTATTAAACAACCAGAATGATATCCATAGTGGCAAGTGTGCCTATGATGGTTTTCCATCATAGTTTTGAGATAGCATCTTGCAAAGACTTAGAAATATCAGGAACCATAATTGTCATTAGATCACAAGGATTTCAATTAAAATTAACATGAGTTTATCTGCTTGATTCTCCAGAGAGGGGCCTATCTAACCACTAAGTTAACATTCTTAAGAGTTTTTGTGGATAGAGAATGGAAAGACAGTGGATAGTAGTAAAACAACAGAGTGTTTGGGAAACGAGGTTCCAAGTGAGCCAGTCCAAACTCTTGTTAGCAAAGGAATGACGGAGGCACAAAGAAATCCTTATATGAGGGAGCTCACAATCTAACTTAATATGACATTTCTGAAACCATAGAACACAAAACCATATACTCTCTTAATTTTGAAATTGTGCTAAGGTTTAAAATAAAAATTCACACTTGAAGGCCCTTTACATACACATATGTTAATAATGATCAATCTAATGCTATGGCTTATTTTATAGATGCATGAAGTATATGAAGTAAAATCAAAATCTGCCAGTCTCCCAGTGCCAGACCTGTGTGCAGTCTATGCTGCTCAGGTGCGCTGTAAGAGATTAGATGGAGAGGGATATTGGAGTAATTGGAGTGATCCAGCCTATACAGCTGTCATGGACGTAAAAGGTCTGTAAAGATTTTGTAAGTGTATCCTGAAAGTGTGAAACTATGTGCTTGAAATATGAATAAAAACATTCTTTCTGAAAACACAACTTAGGCTACTTGTCTTTTTGCAGTTCCTATGAGAGGACCTGAATTTTGGAGGACAATTAATGGAGATATAACTAAAAAAGAGAGAAATGTCACCTTACTTTGGAAGGTATTCCTGCCTTTTGTTTTGCTCTTATATTTTGCTTTTATGTTCTTAAAAGGTATGCTTTGTTGTTTGCAGTCCTGTCATTATTTTCTAAATCATTGGTAATCCTATATTTTTATTTAATTTTTGAGATGTGATTGCAAAGATCTAAGATGTATAGTGGCTGGAGCATTGGCAGGGAGTTTGGAGATGTCAATTCTCTTCTCAGCTTAATGTCTTGTGAATTACCTCATTACAATTTTACCAAAGTCACTTAGATTTTGGGGGGCTCACCTTCTTCATGTGTATAAATGTAAGATTGGATTCCATGATAGTTAGTGGTCCTTTGAATCCAAAAATTATATTCAGACTTCATCTTGAACAATGTAAATGTGGACTTCCCCTTACACTTCAAGAGGCCTCAGTGATAGATACAATACTGGAGATCACATAATAGAATTTTGTCAGACTATTGACCTTTCATTGTGAATAGATTTTTTCACCAACACACAGTGACTATACCCATAGAATTCACCAGATGGAACATATAAGAACCAAATCGACTATATTTGTGGAAAGACACAATGGAAACCTTCAATATTAAAAGTCAGAATAAGATGAGGTTTTGATTGTGGATCAGACCATCAACTGCTCATGTGCAAGTTCAAATGGAAATTAAAGAAAATTAGAACAAGTGTACAAGTGCCAAGGTATGACCTTGAGTATATTCCACCTTGGTTCAGAGACCACCTGAAGAACAGATTTGATGCATTAGACATTAATGATTGAAGAGCAGACAAGTTTTAACATGACATCAAAGACATCATTCATGAGGAAAGAAAAGGTTACGTAAAAGACACGAAAAAATAGAAGACCAAATTATATGTCAAAAGAGATTCTGAAACTTGCCCTTGAATTTCAAGCAGATAAAGGAAAAGGAAGACATGATGAAGTTAAAGAACTAAACAGAAGATTTCAAAGGGCAGCTCAAGAAGACAAAATCAAATATTATAATGACATATGCAAAGAGTTGGAG
Organism: Pedetes capensis; assembly: GCA_007922755.1. Taxonomy (NCBI): domain Eukaryota; kingdom Metazoa; phylum Chordata; class Mammalia; order Rodentia; family Pedetidae; genus Pedetes; species Pedetes capensis. The sequence goes on from VMDO01024380.1 coordinate 7,274, forward strand.
ATAGAAAACCAAAAGGGAAGAATGTGCTCTGTTTTTCTCAAGCTTAGACAAAAATTCTCAACCTTGAAGAAAAAATTCAAACCTTGAGTGGCAATAGTGAAGGACTCTACAAGGAAAAAATGAAACAAAGTGGGAAACATAAAAATAAAATGGTATACGCAAAGTCATTATAACAAAAAGAATGGGTGGATGACCAAGCATTTCAAGAGATTGCCTATGATCAGGAACAAGGATGGAAGTTGCCTTAAAAGAATTGGTGAAACACAAAGCTCCAGGAATTGATGGAATATAAATTGAATTGTTTCAACAAACAGATGAAGCACTGGAGGGGCTCACTTGTTTATGCCAAGAGATTTTGTAAATAGCTACTTGGCCAGCTGACTAAAAGAAATCCATATTTGTTTCTGCTTCCAAGAAAGGAGATCCTTTTACCTTTCCAAAGGTTGGAAATAATTGAATGATATTAATATTATACATAAGTGAAAATTTGCTAAAGATCATTCAAAAGCAACTGCAGCAGTACATAGACAGAAAACTACTGCAAAATCAAACTGGATTCAGAAGAAGGTATGGAACTAGGGACATCATTGCTGAAGTCAGATGGCTATTAGCCAAAAGCAGAGAATATAAGAAAGATGTTTGTCTGTTTTATTGACTATGCAAAGGCATTTGACTGTGTGGTTCACAACAAATTATGGATAACATTGTGAAGAATGGGAATATAAGAGCACTTAATTGTACTCATGAGGAATCTATACATGGACAAGGAGGCAGTCATTTGAATAGAACAAGGAAACACTGCCTGTGTTTTTTTTTTTTTTTTTTTTTTTTAACTTGTTTTCCTTTTTACAGTACTGGGGAGTTGAAACCAGTGCCTCCTGTATGCTTTTTTCAAGGGCTCACCCACTGACCCATACCCCCAGCCAATTTTTTACTGTGTACTTTGAGACAAGATCTCTCAAAGTTACTCAGGTTGCTTCTGGCCTAGAACTTCCTCCTTCTGCCTCTGGAACTCCTGGGATTAAAGGTGGATGATACCATGCCTGGCCTCATTGCCTGGTTTAAAGTCAATTTTTTTCACTGTACCTTCTTCAACCTCTATGCTGAGCAAATAATCTAAGAAATTGGACTTTATGAAGAAGAATTTGACATCAGGCTTGGAGGAAGACTCATTAACAACCTACGTTATGCAGATGATACAACTTGGCTTTCTGAAAGCAAAGAGGATTTGAAACATTTACTGATGATGATCAAAGAACACAGCCTTCAGTATGGATTGTGACTCAACATCAAGGAAACAAAAATCCTTACAACAGGGCCAGTAAGCAACATCATGATAAATGGAGAAAAGATTAAGATTGTCTATTATTTTATTTTTCTTGGTTCTATAATCAACACCCAGGGAAACAGCAGTCAAGAAATCAAAAGACATCGCATTGGGAAAAGCTGTTGAAAAAGATCTGTTTAAAGTATTGAAAAGTAAAGATGTCACATTGAAAATGAAGGTGTGCCTAACTCATGCCATCATATTTTCAGTCACATCATATAGCTGTGAAAGCTGGACATTGAATAAGGGAGACATGAGAAGAATTGATGCTTTTGAATTATGGTGCTGGAGACAAATATTGAATATACTATGGGCTGCCAAAAGAACCAACAGATCCATCCTAGAAGAAGTACAACCAGAATGTTCCTTGAAAGCAAGGGTGGCTGGATTCCATCTTATATATTTTGGACTTGTTATCAAAAGGGACCAATCCTTAGAGAAGGACATCATGTTTGGGAGTGGGGCAGGTCAACAACAACAAAAGCAGGACTCTCAACTAGACGGATTAACACAGTGTCTGCAACAATGGGTTTAAACATAAATAGGATCATATGCCAGGCATCATGTCAGGGAGTGTTTCCTTCTGCTGTTCATAGGATTGCTATGATGGCATCTAACAACTATAATATCCTGTCTATATGACTGCATATAAATTTGTGAATATTTCTATAAATAATGGATATTCTACCTAGAAATTTCAAAGTATTTTGTCTTCCAAGTGAATTGATTTCTATTCTACTTGAATAGATTAATTGATCAGTAGATACCAAATTTAAGACTAATTGTGGAACTATACACATGAAGTAAAATGTTTTTGTCATCTTAAATGTGCCATCCTCAAGAGTAAATTAACATATCTGAGAATTTTTTCCTGATCTAAGACTAATCCTTGTATAAAAAATAAGTGTTTAAAAACTTATGTACATTTTGTTTGTGAATTGAGTTACTATATAAATTTGTTTAATAATCAGTGCAATTTCTAAGCTGTTTTCCACTTAAACATTTCTAATTTAAAGTTATCATTAAGAAATAACATTGATATTTATGAAACATGTATTGTCTTCCAAGCACTTTTCTCCCACCCAAGGGATTCAGGGTCTGGACCCTGAGAGACTAAGTGGGAGTTGGACTCACTGAGAAAGGAGGCACAGAGGAATAAGAAATAGCCATGTAGTCCAACTGATTTTTTTCTTCTTCTTTTGTTTTATCTTTGTAGACAATGCTCCAAAGAGCTGAGTTCCTTCCTTTCTTTCTTTCTTTCCTTTTTTTTATTTTTATTTTTTTTTGGTACTGGGGTTGAACCCAGGGCCTTGCACTTGCATGCTTTGCAAGTACTGTACCACTGAGCTGCACCCCTTTTTTTTTCTTTTTTTACTTTTTTGAGACAGGGTCTCGATAAATTATGCAGACAGCCTCTGGTCTCAAACTTGGAATCCTCCTGCCTCCGCCTCCCGAGTCTCTGGGATTACAGGTGTGTGCCACCATGCCTGGCTCCAAAGATCTGAGTTTCTATAGGGAGGAACAGGCAATGATGTTCCTAAGTGTCAGACCAGCCATGAACAGAATTTAAGTAAGTTTTGTTTTTCTTTAATTTTCCTCTCATGGATATAGCACCTACTCTCTGGCTCAGGCAGCCATTACTCCCTCCTCCTCCTCCCACCTTAACATTCTCTACAAAAAGCAATTGTCTTTCTTCTCAGATAGTTCTCACAATTTCTTTGTACTGTGGAATCCATGTTCCCTCAATGATACTGATCAGTGGGACTTTCTGCAATGATAGAAATGGTTTATATTTGCATTGTCCCTTTTGGTAGCCACATGAAGCTATTAACTACTTGAGTTGTGCCTAGTGTGACAGAGAAACTAAATTTTAACTTAATTTAATCAGCTTAAATTTAAATGGCCAAAATTGGCTAGTAGCTGTCATATTAGACAGTGCAATTGTACTAGTTTCCCATGGTTGATGGAGAGAGAATGCATTCTTACTAATCTACCATTTTTCTTTTATTTATTTTTTCCTGTGGTACTGAGGACTGAACCCTCACACATATTTTGCAAGTTCTCTACCACTGAGCTGCACCCTTAGCCCCCTTTTTATTTTTATCTTGAGATAGGGTCACACTAAATTATACAGGTAGCCTCTAGTCTTGAACCTACAATCCTCCTGCTTCCACCTCCAGAGTTGCTGGGATTTATAGACATGCACCATTGCACCCAGCTCTAATCTACAATCTTCAAAAACGTTGAATGGTGTGTATTGGCTGAATTATCTTTCATTAAGTTTGTTTTTGTTTTGTGTTACTTTGTTTTGGTTTTCTGACATAAGATAATAGTGTTCAGTGATTATGGTTCCTGTGTTAGTCAGCTTTCCATCACTGTGGCAAAATTCCTGTGATAAATGGTTTATTTTTAGCTCATGGCTTCAAAGGTTTTAGTTCATGATCTGTTGGCCCCTTTGCTTTAGGGCCTGTGGCAAGGGAGTACATCCTGGTGGGAGCGTATGGCTGAGGAAATTGCTCTTCACATGGCTACAGGAAATTAAAAAGGAGAGAAACAGGAAGGGGAAGGGCTCCAGTGTCCCATTAAGGGCACACTTTCAATGACCTAACTTCTTCTCACTAGCCCCATGCCCTAAAGGTTCCATCACTTCCCAATAACATGACAGACTGGTGAAAAATCCTTTAACAATGGACCTTCGGGCCACATTTGAGATCCAAACATAGCAGTTCCCCAAGCCTATGTTTCTTAACCCCCACATGTCTGTCAGATTGCTGTACTGTTGAGGTTTGCATGTTGCTATGAGACTAACAGCTATGCCACCCATAACTCAGATACCAGCAGGGTTACCCATGGTGAGCAGGTTTTAGCTGAGCTTCCAGACTAAGATAGAATAGGGAGTAGGACCTGGCAACGCACTCCAGAAACAACTAGCCATTGAAAACCCTATGAATAGCAGAGAAACATTGTCAGATATAGTGCCAGAAAATGAGCCCTCAGGATGGAAGGCACTCAAAAAACTACTGGGGAAGAGTCTATCTTAATGATGGAAGTGGAATAAATTCCCAGGGACCTCTATTTGCTTATGTGGCACAACTCAAAATGAGGAGAAACAACTGTAAACATCCATTAATAATTGGGACATGGAATATATGTAGTATGAATCCAGGCAATTATTAAAAGAGAAATCAAGCATATAAACATTGACATTCTAGGCATCAGTGAGCTAAAGAGGACCAGCTTAGGCCATTTTGAGTGAGATAATCATACAGTCTACTTTTCTGGGAATGACAAACTAAAGAGAAATGGGGTTGTATTCATCATCAAAGAAGACATCTCAAGATCCATCCTGAAACATAATGCTCTCAGTGATAGAATAATATCCATATGCCTACAAGAAAGGCCAGTTAATATGATATTATTCAAATTTACACACCCACCACTAAGGCCATAAATGAAGGTAGAGATGATTTATACCACTTTCTGCAATCTGAAATAGATCAAACATGCAGTCATGATGTACTGATAATTACTGGTAATGCAAAAGTTGGAACCAAAGGATCCTAGGTAGTTGGAAAATATGGCCTTGTGACAGAAATGATGCTGGAGATCACATGATAGAATGTTGTCAGATCAATGACTTTTCCATAGCAAATACATTGTTTCACCAACATAAATGATGACTATACATACACATGGACTTCACCAGATGGAACATACAGGAACCAAATTACCTACATTTATGGGAAAAATGATGGAAAAGCTCCATATCAATTGTCAGAAAGAGACTAGGTACTGATTGTGGATCAGACCATCAACTGCTCATATACAAAAATGGAAACTAAAGAAAATTAGAACAAGTATATGAGCACCGACCACCTGAAAAATGGATTTGATGCATTAGACACTAATGACTGAAGAGCAGACAAGTTGTGACATGACATCAAAGACATCATTCATGAGGAAAGCAAGAGGTTATTAAAAAGACAGAAAAAAAGAAAAGAACAAATTACATGTCAAAAGAGACTCAGAAGTTTGCCCTTGAACAAGGAGCAGCTAAAGTAAAAGGAAGACATGAACAAGTTAAAGAACTAAACAGATTTCAAAAGGCAGCTCAGGAAAACAAAATCAAATATTTTAATCACATGTGCAAAGGGCTGGAAACAGAAAACCAAAGGGGAAGAACATGTTCTGTTTTTCTCAAGCCTAAGGAGTTGAAGAAAAAAATTCAAGCCTCAAGTGGCAATAGTGAAAGATTCTACAGGGAAAATATTAAATGATGAAGGAAACATAAAAAGAAGATGGAAGGAATACAGTGTCATTATACAAAAACTAATTGGTGGATGACTAACCATTTCAAGAAGTTGCATATGATGAGGAACCAATGGTATTGAAAGATACAGTGAGAGCTGCCTTGAAGGAATTGGTGAAACAGAAAGCTTTGAGTATTGATGGAATACCAATAGAGATGTTTCAACAAACAGATGCAGCACTGGAGGTGCTCACATGTTTATGCCAAGAGATTTGGAAAACAGCTTCCTAGATGACTGAAAGAGATCCATATTTGTGCCTATTCCAAAGAAAGGGGATCCAACTGAATCTGGAAACTATCAAATGATATCATTAATGTCACACACAAGCAAAATTTTACTAAAAATCATTCAAAAGTGACTGTAGCAGTATATAGACAGGGATCTGCTGGAAAATCAAGCCTGATTCAGAAGAGAGTGGGGAACCAGGGACATCATTGCTGATGTCAAATGAATACTACCCGAAAGCAGAGACTATCAAAAAGATGTCTATCAATATTTTATTGACTATGCAAAGGGATTTGACTGTGTGGATCATAACAAATTATGGATAGCATTTCAAAGAATGGGAATACTAGAGCATCTAATTGTACTTATGAGGAATCTGTACATGAACCAAGAGGCAGTTGTTTGAACAGAACAAGGAAACACTGCTTGTTTTAAAGTTGAGAAAGGTGTGCGTCAGGGCTATATACTTTCACTATATCTCTTCAATTTCTATGCGGAGCAAATAATCTGAGCAGCTGGACTTTTTGAAGAATAATGCAGCATCAGGATTGGAGGAAGACTCATTAACAATCTATGTTGTGCAGGTGACACAACTCTGCTTGCTGAAAGTGAAGAGGATTTAAAGTATTTACTGATGAAAATCAAAGAACACAGCCTAGAGTATGGATTGTGCCTCAACATCAACAAAACAAAAATCCATATAACTAGTAAGCAGCTTGATAAATGGAGAAAAGATTGAGGTTGTCCAAAATTTTGCTATTCTTGGTTCTACAATGAACACCCACAGAAGCAGCAGTCAAGAAATCAAAAGACGCATTGCACTGGGAAAAGCTGTTGCAAAAGACCTCTGTAAAATGTTGAAAAGTAAAGCTGTCGCATTGAAGATGAAAGTGCGCCTGTCATATCATAAGTCATATCATAAGGTTGTGAAAGCTGGACATTGAACAAGGGAGACAAAAGAAGAACTGATGCTTTTGAATTATGGTGCTGGAGATGAATATTGAATATGGACTGTCAAAAGAACCAACAGACCTGTCCTAGAAGAAGTGCAACCAGTGTGCTTCTTGGAAGCAAGGATGGCTAGACTGCGTCTTATGTATTTTGGACATGCAGTTGGGAGGGACCAACCCTAGAGAAGGAAGAGTGGCAGTTCAAAAGGAAAATCCTCCAGTAGACGGATTGACACAGTATCTAAAACAATGGGATTAAACATAAGTAAGATCATATGCCTAGGACAGAATTGGGGAGTGTTTTGTTCTGCTATATGTAGAGTCACTATGAGTTGGACCCAACTAAGTTGCACCTAACAACAACAACAACAACATTCATAATCACCTCAAACTGGAAACAACCATGATATCCTTCAAAAGTGAAACTCTGATCTCTAATACTGAAATGGTGCATAGATAGCACTATGCGTTCACTCCAAACTATGAATTTTGTGATGCAAAGAGTGAGCCTTAAAGCATGTAGATTTAAAAAAAAACTTAGGAGGTTAGAGGATCCAAGGATGAAATACAGACTGTCACAAGGGAATCTAAGTGTATCACAAGTGTAGGAAACAATCTCACTAAATATGGTAGGTGAAAAGGCCTGTGTAACTTTGGAAATGAATAGTTTTAAGACTAAAGGCAAAATAAATGACTTAATCACTGTTTATAGTTAATATATTTCTCACAGGGTTCTAGGTTAACAGTTTTCATATTACTATACATATATCCATCTGCAGCAGGGGCACTGAGGTGTCCAGTTGCATCAGACCTCAGAAGCTAAGCAAGATCGGGCCTGGTTAGTACTTGAATGGGAGACTGTCTGTGAATACCAGGTGCTGTAGGCTTGAGAGACAGACCCGGCAACCCACTCCCAAAAATCAATCCGCCACTGAAAACCCTATGAACAGCAGAGAAGCACTGACAATAGTGTTTCACCTGCTTTATATAGGGTCAGTATGAGTCAGACACCAACTCAATGGTGCCTGACAACAACAACCATACATAGATCCTGGAATGGAACAATTCAATAAATGAATGGTGGATGATGAGACACATATGTCTCACTGTTGGACTGGGTGTTTACAGGGAAGCAAGGGAAGGCAGCGACAATGATCCGTGTAGTCATAGGTTAGAGTTGGAGACATCAGTACAAACTCCTGTTTAGCTTAATATAGATGGGTTTTTATAGGAATAGTTGTTGTTGTTGTTAGGTGCCATAGAGTCGATATCTGACTCATAGCGACCCTCATAGGGTTTTCAATGGCTGACTGTTTCAGGATTGCCTTGGGAGTGGATTGCCAGGCCCTTCTCCCATTTTTGCGGTGCTGGGAATTGAACTCAGGACCTCAGAGACTGCAGCGCAGCACTCTACCAACTGAGCCAAATCCCAGCCCCCTTTATAGGAATAGTTAGATGTATGTATGCACAGGCTGATATACATACACATGCTCTTGATTTGTAAGCTGAGAGGGACTAAATATAATTGCATTCCAGTAGTAAGGAGTACATCCAGATTTGCTTCTAATTCCTTTATTCAATAAAAGGAATCAGGGCTTTTGGGAGAAATGGTTAAATTTAAGGCTGAGGCAGGAAATATGTAAGATGAAATTGGATCATTTTGTAACAGAAAGTAGGGAGGTTTATCATTATTTTTACTTGAGGGTTGAAAAATAAATGTTTACTTACTAAAATTGATATGTATTTTTCAAACAAAATGCAAAATTTATACTGGTTTTGAGGTATTTCTTTCTTGCTGTGGCTGCTAATATTTTTCTCCAGACCCAAACACATGATTGATTTTAAGCACTGCAGGGATACATGTATATATGTTTATTTTTCTCTGTCATTTCTGATTTAGAGCCTTCTCGGTGGAAAAAAATTGAGGGCTACTGTCCATGGCACAGAGTCCAGCTCTCTATGGCTTTATAAGGGATTGGCAGCATTAAATTTTATGTGCAATATGTGAAGCTGTTTGGGGAAGTAGAGTGTATTGTTAGGATCTTCAAAATGGAATAATAGAATTGATCTTGATATGTATATTACATGGGATTCTTAAGTGACCTGGTGTAATTTAGAAAGAAACTTGTTGTTGTTGTTGTTAGGTGCCGTCGAGTCAGTATCCGACTCATAGCGACCCTCTGTACAACAGGGGAAACACTATTGTCAGTGCTTCTCTGCTGTTCATAGGGTTTTCAATGGCAGATTGATCTTTGGGAGGGAGTTGCCAGGTCCTTTTCCCAAGCCTACAGCTTCTGGTGTTCCCAGGTGGTCTCCCATCCAAGTACTAACCAGGCCCGACCCTGCTTAGCTTCTGAGATCTGACGGGATCAGATGCCACAGGGCTACAGCTGCAGGCTCAGAAAGAAACTATAGACAGAAATTCCAAGGTGTCGTATACACTGTTCCAATAGTCTCTGTTGCTTGTTAATCTTTGCAAACTCTTCCCATTCTAAATAATCTTCCAAGCACATCAAAGCAATGGAAAATGAATGACAGATCTCACTAAGATTATATCAATGATAATTAAGATCTCAGCTCTTATTACTTTGTAGAAGCTGGGAGTTAGTCTTTATTTGCTTGATGTCAGTTTTTCTTTTTCTAAAATCAGAGAGGAATTTTTTTATAGAAAAGTGTCCTATTATATCCTTCATTTATCTTTGAGGGTTTTATTCTAGACACCCAAAAGGGTGAAGACAAATTTCTTATGCTCAATAAGTATCCAAAATTTTCATGGAAACTGTGATTGGAAGCAGCTTCTCTATCCCTCCTCTATCCCTTCCCGCATTTGCAATTCCTTGGCATGATAAGAGTCCTTACCTGCCCTGATCTAACCCCTGCTTCCTAGTGGGAAATATATAATAAGAGTTCCATGAGCTAGATTAGTGTTAAAAAAGCACCGTAGTCCTTAAACTAATCAATTTTTACTTTCACTACAGCCTCTGATGAAGAATGATGCACTGTGCAGTGTGAGGAGATATGCTGTAAAGCATCATACTTCCCACAATGGAACATGGTCAGAAGATGTGGGGAATCACACTAAATTCACTTTCCTGTGGACAGAGCAAACACATACCGTTACAGTACTGGCCATCAATTCAATTGGTGCTTCCTTTGAAAATTTTAATCTAACATTCTCATGGCCCATGAGCAAAGGTAAGAAGAGATACAGAGCAGAAATCCATTGTTGTTTTAGTACTTAACCTTAGTAAAGCCTTCTCTTTCTAAATTATTTTCTGAACAGCCTGGAAATCTCTTTCATCCTTTATCTCTTCTTTGTAAGAAAAATAACAAAATACATTGTGCCTTGATTGTGTTTGTGTTGTAGAACACTATTGAAATGGTATTATAATAATGAGAATATTTTAGTAAATCTAATACATAAACCTTTAGAACAATAGAGGTATTGGTTAATGTTTGTGTGTGTGTGTGTGTGTGTGTGTGTGTGTATAAAATAAGTATATATAGTATTTTATATATAAACATATAGCATTTTATTATGTATAGCATACTATTTCTTGTTGTTAGGTGCTGTCAAGTCAGTGTCCAACTCATAGCGACCCTAAATACAACAGGCAAAATATTATTGTTAGTGCTTCTCTGCTATTCACAGGGTTTTCAATGGTTGATTGTATTTTGGGGAATGGGTTGCCAGGCCCTTCTCCCAATATAATTTCTACACACTATATAATCCACGCGGGCTGGGATTTAGTTTAGTGGGTAGAGCGCTGCACTGCAGTCTTTGAGGTCCTGAGTTCAATTCCCAGCACTGCAAAAATGGGAGAAGGGCCTGGCAATCCACTCCCAAGGCAATCCCGAAACAGTCAGCCATTGAAAACCCTATGAGGGTCGCTATGAGTGGGATACCGACTCGATGGCACCTAACAACAACAACAACAACATATAATCCACGGTACATAATTATAAATAGTATATCTATATATAACTTTGTGGTATATTTGGGCTGGGGTTTAGCTCAGTTGGTAGAGTATCACTCTGTGGTCTCTGAGGCCCTGCATTCAATCCCCAGCACTACAAATATGGGAGAAGGACCTGGCAGCCCACTCCCCAAACAATCCTGTTAAAAAAGAAAAGAAAAGAAACAGCAAAACAGGAACAACAACAACAACAACAACAACAACCCAAAAAAACCAATCATCCACTGAAAACCCTATGAATAACAGAAACCCTGACAGTGCTGGGCATGGCGTGGCCCAATGTTGAGGAGTGTTTCGTTCTGTTGTACATAGGGTTGCTATAATTCAGACCCGACTCGACAGCACATTACAACAACATAGAGTATATTTATAGTGTTTATTTATGTATAATACTTGACATATAAAACATTATGTATATATAGTAATAGCATGACCTGGTGTATGGAGGCAGATTAATTGTTGAGACTTAAAAATTACTGTGGATTTTATGTGAGTAGCAAACACTTTTTCATTAATTTTGATATATTTGATTAATCAAAAAATTAAGAGCCACATTCAGTAGGAGTTTCTAAGCTGGATAATATATTCAAAAGTGTACATTTTTAATGGAAAATACAAATTTGTTGTATTTCTGCCAATTTATAAAGGCCTTTCCAAATGTTACTGTTTTTATGAAATCTTTATTACTTTGAGTGTTTTATCACGTCTTCAAGTTTCAGAGTGCTTTCTGCCTTCCTTAAGATATTTTGTGTCCTGCTTTATATTTTTTTAGTTATGGTGTAAGCTTCTTGTAAGTTCCACAGCACCTAGTACAATGTTTTACAATTAAAATTCTTTTAATAAATATGTTCTAGAAATATTTGTTGAATACTTCTGTATGCTAGGTGATGGAAGGTTAACACATGAGCAACTGTAATGGCTGTATCATTCAGTCTAGTAGGTGAGACAGATGTTAATCAAATAATTATACAAGTGAATGTCTATTTATAAAACTAAGATGGTGTCCAGACCTTGTGTTGAGGGTCAGAGAAGCCATCCTGAAGAAGTGGTATTGAATTGAACTCAGAAGTGTGCATAGGGATGAAATTTTCTCAAAAGGTTGGGGCAGTAGGAAGAGCATAAAGTGGAACAGCCTGATCAAAAGTCTCTATTACACAGGATAGGAAATGAAGCAAGACCAAGATGGCTTCAATGTGGAAAACTGCAAAAGGTAGAGAGGTGGGTTGAGACTTGGCCCATAGGCCCTGTAGACATGAAAGGAATGTTATCCTCAGATGTGGAAATCCACTGGAGGCTTTTAAGGTGGACACTGTGCAGAATATTAAAGTGAATAGATTTTTGCTTTGAAAATAACACTCACAGCAAGAAAGAAGACCTTGGAGGGAATCAGAGGATGGGTAATAGGCTTGTACAAGATTCCAGCTGAGAACAATTTTGGCCATCTGGCAAAATTCCTTTTTTTAGACTTTAGGTAGAATCACTTTTCTCTACTACATCATATATTCCTGTATCTCTCTGCTTATATGACTCTCATGATACAAAAACTATTGCCATATATTATGTTTATATAAATCATCTGTCATCTCTTCTCCCCTCATCTGGTAGGTTATAAATTCCTCAAAGATATTAGTAAATTTTCATTAACTTTGAGCTTAAAAATAAATTTCTTCTTTTTCCCTCAGTAAATATCGTGGAATCACTCAGTGTTTATCCTTTGAACAGCAGTTGTGTCGTTATTTCCTGGGTGCTATCAGCCAGTGATTACAATCTAATGTACTTTATTATTGAATGGAAAAATCTTAATGAAGATGGTGAAATTAAATGGCTTAGGATTCCTTCAAATGTTAAGAAGTATTATATCCATGGTAAGTTTACTGTATTTTAGTAAGTTTCTCTCATGGGTTAGTATGAAACTAAATTAGTAATTTAGTAATTTAGATTACTAATTTAGTAATTCAAATAATATAGCCAGGGAATGAAAACTTCAAAAACATAAATGATAGTGCCATCTTAATATTTATAATCCTGTCATCTTATTAAAAATATTCCATTCTGTTTCCTCTTTTTCATTTTAACCCTTTTTCATTTTAATATTTTACACAAATGCAGTCATATATTTTCTCCCCAATCCTTTTTACTATTATTTTCTGATTTACTGATTGATTGATTGATTGATTGATTGATTGAGGTACCGGAGGTTGAACCTAGGGTCTTATTCATGCTTCGTAAATGCTCTATCACTAAACTGCAACCCCTCCCAATTCTTTTACTATTTTTTTGAAACAAGGTTTCACTAAGTTACACAAGCTGCCTCTTGGCTCAAACTTGCAATCCTCCTTCCTCAGCCTCCTGAGTCATGAGGATTACAGTGAAGTGCCACTGTACCTATAATCCAATCCCTACCATTATTTTTGATGATTATATAACATTTTATTCTAAAGTGTACTTAAACTATTTACTTATTTGGGATTACTTATGTTGCTTTCAGCTTTACCCTTTTAAAAAACATTTTAATGACTCCTAATACCTAATAATACATTGTTTCCCCAAAGTGTGTACCCACGTGTAATGTCACTAGCAGTGAATGGGAGTTCTAGGACAAATGTCTGATTATGTAGGATCTGGTGATGTAGACCAGTGTAATCTCTCAAAGGCAGACCAGTAGCTATCCCAAGAAGTGAGCATAGCACATAGTATAAGTGTACAATACAGCATCTCCATTTCAGAATAAAGATTTAGGGAAGTTGAGTAGAAAAGCTAAGGATTGCCATGATCTTATTGTGCAATACCATCCACAGGACCTATACTTTCATTTCATTCCAGAGAACTAGAATTTAGCATTGGGGTAAATTTATCTGTATATTATTGATGGGCAACTGAGTGATCTAGGTGGTTACTCTCTGTACCTTTCTTTAAACCACAGGAATATAGAATTTAGGCTTCAAAGAGATCTTCCACTTCTGGAACAGTATTCATGTACTATTACCATGTGTGAAAACCATTTCCAGATCTGTCTTAAGCAGTGATGTGGGGATGGTCATTCTCCATGTATCTAGACCACCAGATATTGCAAGAGGACTCCTGGTCTTCACATCTATCTTCTTTACATACGATTTCATAAGACTTTAATTTCCCAGCTACCTTGGATGGGGAGTCTAAGCTAAATTTTTATAGGAAAGGAATATTGCCTATTTTGAGGATAATGGAAAGAAGAGAGAGCATATTGCCCTAGAAAAGGAAATGAGGGAAAGAAAGAGCATATTGCTCTAGAAAAGGAAATGAGGGAAAGAAAGAGCTCTACACCTTGAACTTGAACAAACTGACTATCACCAGACTATACCTTTGAAATATTGCAATAGTCTAGTTGGAGTAATACTCTTGAAAAGTTATTTGAAAAACTATTATGGCCAAAGATTTTGGAATGCTTAGATTATTTTTTGAAAATCCTTTAATCATCAATTAGATCCATAAATACTGGTTTTCACCTTTTTGTTTCCAGACAGGATCTCATTAGTGTTGTCCAGGTTGGCCTGGAACTCACTATGTAGACCAGGCTGATCTCAAACTCTTGATCTTCCTGCCTCAGTCTTCTGAGTGATAGGGTTGCAGATGTGTGTCACCATGCCTGGCTATAAGTACTGATTTCTAATGCTTAGAGATATACCCTATAATTTTTATAGGCTATATGTAATAGGTCTATATGTTACAGGTCTGTACCCTATGTCTATATGTAATTGTTCCACTCAATATTAGTTAAGTATAAATGAACTTTGACCATATATTTTTTCCTCAGATCATTTTATCCCCATTGAGGAGTATCAGTTCAGTCTTTACCCAATATTTATTGAAGGAGTGGGAAAACCAGAGATAATTAGTATTTTCAATCGAGGTAAAAATTTTAATTTCTTTTCACACCAATATGTTTCCTAATTTGTTAATGTAATGTTGCCATTGGATTATTCTTTTTCTGATAGAATCATGGAAAAGTTGAGAGTCTTATATAGATGTGCCATAGGGTTGTTCAGATGGAAAATTTTTTCTCTAAAAATAAAACTGAATAGATAGTTATACAGTTAAGTCCACTGAGCCTCTTATATTTGCAGTTCATCTTACTGCACTTGGAGTACCAACATTTTGATTTTGTTATTATGTTTTAAGTTGTTTTTAAATCCATGCAACCCAATAATGTAGTTTCAAGAGAGAAACATTTACATGATGTTATAATTAATATTACTTACCTGTTATTGAACATGGGCCGGGATTTAGTTTAGTTGGTAGAGCGCTGCTCTGCAGTCTCTGAGGTCCTGAGTTTGATTCCCAGCACCGCAAAATGGGAGAAGGATGTGGCAACCCACTCCCAAGGCAATCCTGAAACACTCAGCCATTGAAAACCTTATGAGGGTCGTTATGAGTCAGACTCGACTCGATGGCACCTAACAACAACAACAACAATTATTGAACATATAATTAATAAGCATTATTCTAAGGAATAAGGGTTGAATGGAGAATGTAAATCTCTGCCCTATGCAGCTTAAATCCCAATGGTCTAATGACAGTGATAGGCAATAAATAAATTATGTAAAATATGCCAGATAAAAATAAGTACTTTGAAGGAAAATAGAAGTAAATTGAAGGAATAAAGTTGAAATGTGATGTTTTAGGCTGGGTGGCCAGGAATTTTTTTTTTTTTTTTGGTGGAGTTGATATTTGAGTAAAATTGAGTAAAGCCCTGCATACAAAAGGGAAGAACACTCCAGGCTGAGGGTTACCACATACCAAGGTCCTGAAGCATGAGTGTGGTGGTTCAAGAAACAGCAAGATCAGTGTGTCTGGAATGAACAAGATAAAGGTTAACCAGTGTTGTAGGTTTGGTTCTCCAGAAGCAGATATAGGGACTCATCATAACTTTAATTGGTATTTTGGCTCAATCTAGAAATCAGCAGATGGAGAATGTTGACAGATAAATAATTTTGAGAAAATGTTTTGCTAAATTTTAAGTATAATATTAAAATAATTGTTTTATTACTGTGAATATAACATATCCTTATCTTTTTCTTTTTATATTTTTGAAGATAATACAGATTTTTGCTGAAATAAAAAAAGGCTGCTATAATTTTTATACAGAAATAAATTAAAACTTACTTAAGCTTCTGAATTATGTGAATTACATTTCTTTTTCAGATAATATTGAAAAACATCACAATAATGCAGGCGTATATGTGATGGAGTTGATAATTATTTGCTCTTCTGTCTTATTGCTTGCAGCATTGTTAATATCACGCCAAAGGTATTGTACTTAGTGTTAAGAATCTTTATGGCAAAAACTGTTAGACATATTTAAGCCTTCATTTAATATACAAATCATGAATATTAAAGAGTTTTAAATGTTTCTATATGTATTCGATAAGCAATTAAAGTGGCATAATAAGGAAAGGCCTATTTTGGGGAAATAACTTTACATTTTGATGACAATGAAAATTTCATGGAAGCATTTAATTTTTTTCACTGTATATATATTCAAGAATTAGCAGGCTTGTTACCAGATATCCTGGCAGCATGTTCTTGGAAGTGCTAAAAGTAACTTCCAGAGCTCTGCAATTTGAGTTGAGGATTTTAATGTTGTTCTTAGCACTTTTGCTAGTGGACTTGTTGTGGTGACCTGGAGCATCAGTTAATCTGTCATCATCTAGCACTCTGCTCTTCAGAGAACACACTGTTGGCTCCAGCCTATCTGGCTTTTCAAATGGCCTGGATCCCCCTGGGTGGCTCTGTGGTGTCCTATCACTCTGTGCTGAGACATCCAGACGAATGAGGTTGTTTCACACTCACCAAATCTCTATGTCTGTCAGATGGATATCAGCCAAAAGCAGAGAATATCAGAAAGGTGTCTATCCATGTTTTATGTACTATGCAAAAGCACTGGACTGTGTAGATCATAACAAATTATGGATAACACTGCAGAGAATGGGAATACCAAAGCATCTAACTGTAATCATGAGCCTGCAGCCATACCATTGTGGCATCAGATCCTGTCAGATCTCAGAAGCCAAGAAGGATCAGGCCTGGTTAGTACTTGGATGGGGGACTGCATGGGAATACCATGTGCTTTAGGCTTGGGAGAAGGACCCAACAACCCACTCCCCAAAACAATCAGCCATTGAAATCCCTATGAATAGCAGAGAAGCATTGATAATAGTGTTTTGCCTGTTGTACGAAGGGTTGCTATGAGTCGGACACCAACTTGAGGGCACCTAACTACAACAACAACAACAACAACAACAATTGTAATCATGAGGAATCTGTACATGGACAAGGAGGCAGTCATTCAAACAGAACAAGGAAATAATCCTTGGTTTAAAGTTGAGAAAGGTGTGGGTCAGGGCTGTATCCTTTCACTATATCTCTTCAACTTCTATGTTGAGCAATTTGAGAAGTTGGATTTTGTGAAGAAGAACACAGCATCAAGATTGGAGGAATACTCATTAACAACCTGCATTATGCAGATAACACAACACTGCTTTCTGAAAGTGGAGAAGATTTAAAACATTTACTGATAAAGATCAAAGAACATAGCCTTCAGTATGGATTGCAATTCAACATCAACAAAACAAAAATCCTTACAACTGGGTTAGTATGCAGCTTCACAATAAATGGAGAAAAGATTGAGGTGGTCCATGCTTTTACTTGATTCTACAATCAATACCCATGGAAGCAGCAGTCAAGAACTCAAAAGACACATTGCTTTGGGAAAAGCTGTGGCAAAAGGTCTCTTTAAAGTATTGAAATATGAAGATGTCATGTTGAAAACGAAGGTGCACCTGACTCATGCTATGGTATTTTCAGTCGCTTAGTATAGTTGTGAAGGCTGAACATTGAACAAGGGAGACCCAAGAAGAATTGATGCTTTTGAATTATGGTACTGAAGATGAATATTGAATATACCATGGACTGTCAAAAGAACCAACAGATCTGTCCTAGAAGAAGTACAACCAAAGTGCTCCTTAGAAACAAGGATGGTTAGACTGTGTCTTACATATTTTGGACATGTAGTCAAAAGGGACCAATCCCTGGAGAAAGACATCATGTTTGAGAGAGTGGCAGGTCAACAAAAAAAGGAAAACCCTCCAGTAGATGGATTGACACAGTGTCTGTGTCATAACATAACACGTAACAACACATAACACAATAACACAGCACATAATAACAATAACAACAAATCTCTATAAAAACATGTCTTTTAGCAAACAAATGGGAGGAAGATTTTAGAATCTGATTTTACTTTTTAACCAGTAGAATTTATGGGGCCATCTTTCCAACACCCAGGTAATGGCCATTTTAGTATTTTATTTTCTGAGGAAAACCTATGTAAAATGTGTGGCACAGGGCCTGGCACACAGCCTTCCACAAGAGTGGGCTGACTACTCTTATAGACTACTAATGATTAACTTGGGTCTAGATGGAATTTAGTGGAACTCTTTATGGAATAGAATCTAAAAATGCATCTGACTACTGAGATATAAGTAGTCCAATGCCTATTTTGTATATTTATTAGCTGTTAACATTCTCAATCTGAGTGTTTTCCTATAATTCTGATGCCTTCTTTCATTCTTTGTAGAATGAAAAAGCTGTTTTGGGAAGATGTTCCAAATCCCAAGAATTGTTCCTGGGCACAAGGACTTAATTTTCAGAAGGTTATTTTTCAATATTTTTAAACCAAAATATATAAGATTGTACTTTAGATGCCATATGACTTCTAGATCTTTAAATATTTTAAGATTTAATTTTTTTAATTTAAAATTTTAAAATATGAGTCTATTAATTATATGTTTTTTAAAATAACAGGATACAGGGAATTGAAACCAAAAGGAAACAAAATTCAGGAGACAGTTTATCATTTAAGAGTTGCTAATATACATATCTTTCTTTGGTCATAGTACATAATAAAATAAATATTAGGTTATTAAAGATCAAAACTGATGGAGAATAGATATTTTGCTCAACTTTCCTTGGTATAAACTGATTATCTTTAGGTAAAAGTCTTTGAATCAATATTTTAATCTCTATTAGTTAATATCCATAATTATTTAAATCACCATAAAATTACATAATCTTATCTTCAAGCACTACAATCTGAAAAAAATCAATTATCATAATAAAACTTATACAGGTATTCCCATTAAAGCCAAAGTACTTTATGAAATAGTCAACTATAATAACATAACTTGGACTTATTCCTATAACAGAATTTTGCCAGAACTCTAGAGTTCAATTAATGTTTTCATTAATTCTCATAATCTACCTTGAAACAAGGTTGACTTTCTACCCACAAAAATTGGAAAATTAACATTCAGTGTTCATGTCAAAATACACAATTTTTAAAACAAACAACAATTGTTTGGGTGTTATAATGCAGACTTAATGTTTACCTCTTTATCAGTATTCACTTCTGAAAAGTCTTCAGGGTTTCTTTTTGGCCACAATGTACAGTCCTCTTAATTTAGTCTTCAACAACTTCACCCTATACTCTGTTACTCATTTGTTTCTGCCACTGAGCCTTGGCTGTGCCTTTGCTATCAGTTTCCTTCCAGCTATGCAGAACTTTCTTTCTCAAGGAAGATCTTGCTCCAGGCCATTCTTTCCCACATTCTTTTTTTTTTTTTTAAATTAATTTTTCTAAATGAACATAGTTCAAGAGAATATTGACTCCATTTAAGTTCTTAGAGCATTTTATTGTTTAATTTTTTGTGGAGAATGTTCTGAATGCAAGGACTGTATTTTATCTATCACAAATATTTGTGGAACTACTCCTGCCATATGCAAGACATTAAAGTAGGATTCCTTAAATAATTGCTAATAATTCATAATAAGAATGCTGATTTCTTTATGTGCAAGTTGCTGAGCTATATGCTCCTATATTCGTGTAGATTTTCCCTTCAATCTTAGTGTCTTAGTCTCCTGTCTTGTAAAAGGACAGGAAACCTAAGGGGAGACATAACCTTATTGGACTGATTAAGAGATCAAAGAAGATATTGCTTGCAACATAGGAAGGTCTCAATAAATATGGTTATTATTACTTTATATTATTATTTTAGGTATTTACATATTATAGATGGTTATTATCTTTCACTTACCCTTGGGATAAGTATTACTGTCTCCATTATATAAAAGAGAAAATTGAAGCCTGTAGTGGTTAGGGAACTTATTTTAGAAGGCAGGATTACCTTCCCAATTTGTCTGACTTTGGAGCCTATTCTAACAGTGGCTGTTCTAAAAAGCAGTGACTTTCAATTTTTTGAAATGATCCATATGAGAAATACATTTTACCTTCCAATCTAGTATGCTTACAGATGTAGATATGCAAGTGTGAAGCCAAAAAATTCACTGAACAGATTTACTACTTGCTGTTGCTGTTGTTGTTAGGTGCTGTCAAGTTGGTATCTGACTCATAGCAACCCTACTTACAACAGATGAAACACTATTGTTGTGCTCCTATGCTACTTATAGGGTTTTCAATGGTGGATTGTTTTCTGGGAGTGGGTTGCTGGGTCCTTCTCCCAAGACTACAGCATCTGATGTTCCTTCCCGTCCAAGTACTAACCAGATCCGACTCTGCTTAGCTTCCGAGATCTGACGGGATCAAACACCACAGTGATACAGCTTCAGACTACTACTTGCTAGACAGCATAAATAGAATGTTTAAAAAATTCTATTTCATTTGTTTAAAATACTATTTGCAACCTACTAAACTGATTTCTCTACATTCAAATGGTTTATGATTTGCAGTTTATCAATGATATCAGTGATATTGTAGGCATAATGAACAATGCAAGAGATTGAATCATACTCTTATCAGAAGAAACAATTCCCTATTTTCAGAATAGGCAAGAGTGTAGTTTTGCATACAATCATTCGTTTTATGGAAACTTCATTTTGCCTGATTCTAGCCACATGTCTCGATACACCTCAGCTGTGCTATTGCTCACTATAAATCATGGACTCTCCCTTTATTACAACAGTTTCTGAATTTTTTCAACAAACAAAATATTTATTCCTCTTCTTTGTCTTCCATCTTGAATTCATGCAGTGATATTTCTTACTCTCTTGGTGATATTTCAGGTGCATACATACATCATTAATTTCTTTGCTTTGAATAAACGCATGCTGAACATTTCTATATAAGATTGGGTTGTTGCTAGGCTGTAGGAGAACACATTTTTAAGAAATTCTCCTTACTATCTGAGAAATAACACAATGGAGTCAGAGAAGAGGTGTTGTTGTTGTTAGGTGCCGTCACGTTGAGTCCGACTCATAGCGACCCTATGTACAGCAGATGGAAACACTTCTCCATTCTGTGCCAGGCACACGATCTTACTTATATTTAAGCCCATTGTTGCAGACACTGTGTCAATCCATGGGTTTTCCTTTTTTTCGTTGACCTGCCACTCTCCCAAACATAATGGCTTTCTCCAGGCACTGATCTCTCCTGACTACGTGTCCAAAATATGTAAGACGTAGTCTAGCCCTTCTTGCTTCCAAGGAGCACTCTGGTTGCACTTCTTCTAGGACAGATTTGTTGGTTATTTTGGCAGTGCTTGGTATATTCAATAGACGTCTCCAGCATCACAATTCAAAAGCATCAATTCTTCTCTTGTCTCCCTTATTCAACATCCAGCTTTCACAACCATATGATGGGACTGAAAACACCATGGCATTAGTCAGATGCACCTTCATCTTCAATGTGACATCTTTGCTTTTCAACACTCTAAAGAGATCTTTTGCCACAGCATTTCCTAGAGCAATGCATCTTTTGATTTCTTGAATGCTGTTTCCACTGGTGTTGATTATAGAGCCATGCCAAGCAAAATCTAGTTGCATTAAAAGAATAGAAAGATGTGCTTGGGGTGTAGCCCAGTGGTAGACCACTTTTCTAGCATGTGTAAGGCCCTGGGTTTGACCCCCAGCACTGTAAATAGGAAAGAAACAATAGAGAAAACTTGTAAAACAAAAGAACTCTTTTGCTTTGCTAAAATAGTTTATTTTATGTTCATTCACATATTCATTTCATTCATTTAGAATACTATTGAATACCTATCCTATACCCATCACTTTGCTATATCTTGGGGTTATAATGATGAGAAAAACACTGTACACTTCAGAAGTTGGGAAGTTCAGAGTTAGGAAGATAACCACTTATAAGTTTGTCATGGAAATAAAATTATAAGCTACAATGTGCTAAAAGCTTACAGTGTGGGAATCTAGCTTGGTGTGTGAGGTGGGCATGAGCTGGAGTAGTTAAAGAGAGTACAATCTGATCCAGATCTGGTTCTGAGATAGTTGTTAATTAAGTTTTGTGGTGAAAGAATAGAGTCTTGGCAAGATCACTTGCAAGTATAAAGCCATGGGATAGGAAGGACCAGAGCACACTCACAAAGTGGAAAGACTAGAAGAGAAAGAGTTAGCAGGAGCTTTTTTTCTTAATCATGAGGGGTATTTTTTTATCAGAATAACTAAATGCCTATCAAAATTAAAAATTTAAAACGTCACTGTGTAAGCATATTAATTCAGGGAGTGACCATCTCACACTCTCTTAAGAAAGAAGCTAAAATTCTCTCTCCAGCATATTAATCTTTGGCATCTCTCCTGTGAACCATGATGAAAATAGTTTCTAAGTATTATCAGGGCAAGGAAGTGATCAGGTCTACCTCAGAAAAATGGGGTTTAAGCCTGCACTAAGTGACTTTTTACCTTTTGTAGAAAATGGCTGACACAAAGGACCTACTGATTGGATGTAAGGTGATCAAATAAGTAAATGTTTGTAGACTACTCC